>JAPSES010000211.1:7369686-7379909 GCA_029822895.1 Maxillicosta whitleyi
CATCAACTAGAAGAAACAAACATACCTCATAGGCATCTAAACATATAATGATAATCATAGTGCTAATATCAAAAGAGAGAAAACTGAAGAAAAAGTGACTTAAAAAATGAAGAGATGAAGTGGTATTTCAATGGTTAAATAAAGATAAATAGAATCAATCTAAATAAACCCTGCAGTGTAACCAGTGATGGCAGAGTCTGTATTTATGGCCTTGGACAGTGATAACTATGATAAGAGTGTTAAATATGACCTGTTTATTCCAGAGTCACCTATAAAAATGTAGAGTCTGTTGTTGTTGTTGTCGGGGCTGAGACCAAGGCCACAGGGTGATGTTACTGTACAATGGTGACTAGGGAGGCAATTTAATAGCTATCCTGATTGGAGAGAGCATAAAACAACAGTTTTTTCCAGATAGATTTGTCATTTTGTTTTACGGAATCCTTGGCAGTGGACAGCATTGTTTGCATATTTTGTTCTGTTTTTCTTTTTTTTTTTTTCATTGCTATTACACTCTTGTCCCCTGCATATGACATAAATGCGTGGGTTTCAAGAGGATATGGAAAATAAAAAAACAGAAATATTGCATATAATACTGTAGTGTGCTGTGCATTGAATTCATGTGGTTTCTAACTGTTATACTTCATTTCACCGTTAGAGGTCAATAGTGAACTAACTGTATTGTCAGTGTTAGAAGTAAAAAGAATCCCTTATTAATTCCGGGGGAAATTATTGTGTTACAGTTGCTATATGACAATTGTTAAGTGTTGATGTTATGTTAAGATGTTATTGTTAAGACATTTTTTGGGATTTCCTACCTGAACGTGAAAGGGCCAAGAAGACTAGAGACTAAAATAATCTCTCTCTCTTTAAAGAAATATTGATGTTTATATCTCAAATCAGCATGAGCACAACATCTTACTTTTGTCCATATAGTGTATATGTAGCCCTAAATGTACATCAAATATACTTATTAAAACACAGAAGAGCAATTTATACAATATATACTAGCTAAGTAATATATTATCAAAATGATGATTAAAAGAAATGTACATAAATGAGGGCAAAAATATAATAACTAAACAAGTATTATACGACTAATATGTCTTTATATTTTTTACTCTGTTTCTCTCTGTATTTTATCTTCTATTTAACTTTTTTATTACTTCTATCTACTTCTCTTCTATTACTTCTATATTTTTATTGCTTCTATTATTTACTGCTCGACTTTTATTGTGAAACATATAGTGTGTGTAAGTAAATCTTACACAAATAATGTGAGTTTTAGTAACATGAACAGAAACAGCTGCGAGAAACGTGGAAATCCATTTTAAATAAAGTCTGTTTACTTTAACTTGTGTAAAAGTCCTGTTTTTTCCAGTGTCAGACTTTTAACATCCCTCAACAAACAGATCATCTCATGCTGCCTTCATGTGCTGTGGGAATTATGGTAAATACAAGTATCGAACTCAAAAATTCTACATGAACACCTTTTATTTTTTCGAGTGAAATGTTACATAAATGAGGCCTAAGATGGATATTTTTTCTTATATATGTCGCTTTCAAGGTGGACTAAACTTTCCATGCTCTCCAACATCCTGTAATCAGAATCTATTTATGAGTAGTTTATGGAAAGCACGTGTCTATGTAACTGATCTGTCCGTACATCCATGAATCATTTTAACACGCTTCTTTTGCTGTTTGTAATTTAATGATGATAGCCTCGTACAACTTCCTATAATTGAACTGTTGTAATTTTATGAATAATTTAAATTCCTACAGAAGAACAGGATCGAGCAATTTGGAAAATAAATTAATGAAAAATTATGAACATCTGTCCTATTTTATTTAGCCAGTATCTATCATTTTAGTCAAACCATCCGTCTACTTCATGTTTGTGTTGCCATAGCAACAGGAGGAGGAAAGGCCCTCTGGTCTCTTTGTATCCACAAACCTCCTCCTCTGGGAATCATCATTTGATCCCAAACTGTTTAGAGATATGATCCCTCCAGTGGGTCTTGAACCGGCATCAGGGTCCACACCCCGCTGCTGCAGTGGATGATCGTGGACGTCCGCACTAATTTAAGACAATTACAAGTTTGTGCCACTAGATGACGTTAATCGTCTGTAAAGAGAAAGAAAGACGAATTGTCATAAAAAGCTCCCTGGTTTTGTCAGACTCAGTGACAACTTTTATGGAAAATATGTCACCATTTTGCCAGTTGTTACCAGTATATGAACTGCACTCTGTTTTTTTGTTTGTTTGTTTATTTGTTTGTTTTTTGTTTTGTTTTTTGTATTTATTGTACTAAATAAGTTATGACAATGGCAATACGACACAGTTAATTTACAGAACAGAACAAAATATAATAAAATGTAAATAAAGATTTTAATTTGTAAATATATTCAACAGTATTGTGTGTTTGTCTCCACCTAGTGGCACATCTCTTCCTCTTGTTTAATGTACTGTATGGGAACTGTGACCTGAGTAAAATTTAACTAGCAGCACTTTAGCCCAAGTTAAATATTTACAACTCTGTCCTCCCCTTGATGTAAATGATAAAAAAAATATATATACAAAACAAGTGTCAGTGCTAATATTATATGTTTTCTAGCTATATCTGTTTATTATACAGGAATATGTTTATATCCTGTGTTGCTGTGGTATATATATATATATGTTAAAATATATCACAGATATAATACAGTTTTAGGTTATTTTTATCAATTGCTTGTTTGGAAAATTGCTGGTAGGAATTATATGACAACACACCATAGTATAATAAGATTATTATTATTATCATTATTTTGCAAATTATTGTTTTTATAAATTAGAATTTCTATAGAAATTAAAATCTATAATGAAATCATATATTAAAATAATAGACATTTATTATATCTTCAACCTAGTTTAGGACTGTAAACGTATATATTTATTGCCTGTGTAACCCTGGTTTGTATCACTATTGAGGATTAATCTAGTCATCTTCTCTACAGTAATTGCTGTGCAGATGGTTGGTGTTTCATTGCGAAATCATTTGACATAATATGCCTGATCAGCTCCTTCACTTGTCAGTTGTTTCCCTCAGCCATCGCCGCAGGGTGTTGTCTTTAATTCGTCGTCCGTCTGTCCATCCATATGTACCAAAATGTTTGTGTGGACTGAAGGCCAATGGTTTTCAAGTGCAGACACATTATATTTAGTCATTCCACTAGTGCAGCCAAATCCAGCTCACTGTTTTCACTTCCGTCATTTGCACTTATGGTGATATAAAAGTTAGAGCTGTATTTAGTTCATGAGTGGTTTATTAGTTTGTAGATATCCCCAATAGCATATCATCTTTATAGAGTGCAGAGAGATAAAATAAACAGTCTCTTCTTGCATCAGACAATCTGCCAAAGCTGTATATTGGTTAATGGGGCTATAATCGTAATTATTATTATCATTAACAGGAATTTGTTCTTTTAATCCATAGGAAGAAGGAGGCATAGTCCCTTCTGTAATCAGAAAAAATATAATTGACTGAAGTCAACCTGGTAAAGTATAACTGTGGCTTTAACAGTGAAATATAAAAGAGAATTGTAGAAATAGTCATAAATAGTAACTTTAGCCAGAATGAGACGGAAGCATGAGACTACTGTTTTTATCCAGTGTGATGAAATGTTTCAGACATCTTGTCAAATATGAAATTGTGAAAAGTGGTAAAAATCTGAAATTACAGCTTCCCCTAGCTTATTTTTTTCTAAAGCCGAATCACTGCAAGAATATCTAATATTCTTTTTTACTCCTTTAGAAGTAAATTGATGAGCATGTTCCTGGTCAGAATCTGGTTCTTGGATCTCTCTGGCCCCCCCAACAGACTGCACTGGAAATGAGCAGCCTGTCTTTAGTTTCTATAGTCACCACCCTCGCTGTCACCTAGCAGATCTTAATAGTGAATCAGGTGAAAGGGTTTACAGGTGGAGTTGAAACCTTCATCTTTTGTTCCATCGGGGGGGGGGGATACAAAACTAACTACCATCTGCACAGAAAACCCACAGATAAGGTTGTTGCTTCATTTTGTAACTCCAGCTGAACAGCCACTTATTTGGTAATTATTTGCCTGTGTGGTTTAGGCTCCATGCCTAACCACATGGAGACAAGTCAAAAGTAAAACACTCGCAACATTGTTGAGCTTAAAAGTCTGTGGGTGCAAAAAACTGGCTGCCACAAAGCTTCGAAGCAGTCACAGGGCCAAAACGCGATCTAACCAGGAAGAGGAAGGTGATATGCTGTACACCTGTCAGTCACCCATTGTAAGTCACTCTTCTCTTTCTGGATAGAAGCCAGTCATAATAAGGCACAGCATGAGGGTGTGTGGGTGATAAAACAGGTTAAGTTAAGGGTTCACTATTGCAGTTTAAAGAAGCAGAATGAGGCACATTCATAAATAAGCACTTTTATTTTTCCTTTCTTTTGTAAAGACTATATACTCATCAACTATTCATTACAACAAATGGAATTGTTAAATACTGTACACTGCATACTGTACTCTCCCAGTGCATGTTTTCACCACAGCAGAGATGTTACTTCTTAATAAACTTGTCTTCATTCAGTTTTATTATCTAATAAGACATATGAATACCTTAAGATTAAATAGTATCAGTGTATGATGTAAACATTTTTCAGACATTTAAGTCAAAGCAAAAAGAAATCTGCAAAGCTTTGTGAGCAGGAGGAAGAGAAATAGTACACTTCAATGACCGTTTGACCTTAGCAGTTTTCTGTTTCCCAAACTGAACACCGTGTTCAATACCAAGGTTACTTCAATATGTGCTACATTTACTAAAATCCTGATGTGTCTTGAATAGTCTACAACAATAAAATCCATATATTTTCTAGGCTGCCAGCAGCCAAAGTCTCTCAGACCACACCCACTGCAATCATGTAAGACAGGAATGCATGAGCAGAACAGGAAAGTCTATGTCAGGTAGGTAAACCCTGTACTGTCTTTGTAATGTGTCTGTATTAACAGGTTAGCCTAACTTCTAGTGATCTAATATCTGTATGATCTAAAATCTTTATTTAAGGATATCCGGTTTAAATTGATTTGTGCTGCTCTTAAACTGAATCACAATGTGTGTCAGGTCAGATATAAAGCCATTTTGACTAATCTTATATGAATTTATAGATTCAAATTTCACCTTTTTCACACCAAAGAATATGTGAAATATAGGATAATCATCAAGGGAGGTAGTACAAATTAAATCAGTTCCAAGCAATTAGTCACAGCTTGACCAAAACAGACTCCTCCAAATGTCCAAATGATGGAATTTCAGAAAGAATAGCATACATTCATTTATATTCAATTTCTGTTCAACAAAACAGATCTGGGCACTGAAAGAACACAACCAGATGTGTGCACTTCAGAGAGCTGTACTCAAAAGCAGGCACTGCCAAGAAGCAGAACACAGTAACAAGTAGAGTTGACAAGTTTCAACTACAAGTAGAAGTTCATTCTATGTAGAATAGACAAAACACTTTTCCCACTACTGCTCACATTAACAAAACACATCCATGCGCATACATACACACAACCACACCATGAGTTGCAGTAGGCCTTCTAATGAAGACACAAATAACCATCAGTAATGAACCCAGCTCTTGGTAAAAAATGTACCATGACAATAATAATAACTATAATAAACAGAAAGGTGATTTGTGTGTGCTAGCATCCTTCATTTAGTTAAAAAAAAAAAAAAAAAAGTTATTGGCCTTGTATTTAGACTTGATAAATGGTTACATTACTGACCTTTTGTCCCTTTTCACTCATAAGAGCAGCATCAAAACCTCCCCATGCATCTGACAATGCATCCTCTACCATCCAGACACAAAACACTGAGCACATCAGGTTCAAGGCCCGCTTGTACCTTCTGACTGTACCACATCATCAGCAAAAACAACAGTGAATGTCATGAAATAAAAGTCATATCAAAAATAAGTTCTATAATATTGACGTTTGCCTACAACTTATGGTTGGAGATACACTTAAGTAAAGTATCTCTTTTGTGATAGATGATACTCCAACATAACCAGTAACTAAATGCAGTGTGCACATACCCTGTGTGTTCAGAATACATAAGGAGTATAAAAAAAAAAAAAAGTAAAAAGCAGCGGTTTGAGGGTTGTTAGTGTCCAGTTTCACCATTTGGTTTAGTGGTTGTTTGCTCATTTATAAGAGTCCTCTGTTACTTCATATAAAGCGTGTCAAACTAAATGTACATGTGCTTTCCTCCTGTTGTGACAGTCCCAGTCTGTGTTGGACATATCTGTATTGCGAGCTGTAGGACAGTCCATGACCCGCATAAACTTCTCCGATGAGTCTTCAAAAGCTTGCTTCTCAGGCAAAAGATAGTAGTGTGTTGCGCTCTTCTGGCCATTCTCTATAACAGGAAGGATACAGGGAGAGCCCTCACTGTTCTGTCTCTGTAAACCCCGACTTACATACTTAGGATCTGGTGCAAAGCTTTGTGTTGGGGGCATCACCCCTTTGGCATATGCTGGTAGACTCTTAGGACTCGGGGTACGAGAACTGCAACCAGACAAAGGTTCCCTTGGGGGTACCTTGGGTGGTTTGTCCTCATCGCTGTAAGCCCCAGATATTCGTGGAGGAATAGGGGGTGGCACCTCAGGTTTATACATGCTGTGAGTGTTACGTTTGTGCAGGAAAGAAGGCTTGTTAAATGATCCAGCAGGGCCAGAGTGAGAGCGTCGTAACTTCCTCTGAGCTTTGTCCTGCTGCCTCTGACAGACGGCCGTCTCAGGTGGCTCGTACTTTTCACGAACTTCCTGTTGCGGATGCGTCTGGTGCTGCAGTGGGGTTGGCCTTGGGCTCTGTGGCCCTAAGGGATTGTCACAGTAAGCCGGGTTGATTTGCCCGTAGTTCCTGAAGCTGCGTCGACTCAGAACTCCATATCGAAAAGGAGATGCTTTGATACACTGATCAGACATCAGGCAGTACCTGTCGTCTGAGTTTATGAGAAATTCTACCTCATTGTCTGTAGCTTGCTCAGTGGTGATGTCTGTTTGCCGAGGGATGGGAGGCAGAGGCTTCAAGTATCTCTCCGGTGTTTGTGGTGGACTGCTGCACCTGCACATGGAGAGCTGGGATGAGGGGACCTGACCATCATCTGCAGGACTGGGGGTAGATGGTTCAGTACTGCAGGACAGGGAGAGAGCGGAGGGTCGGGATTTCTTTGGAGGAAATCTCTGGGTGCTGGGACTGTGTTTGGGTCCTGTGAAAGAAGAAAAGTAAAAATTAGCATCACACACCACTAGAGTGTCATGGTTTGTTAACACCTACTTCAACTAAATGGTTGACTTCATGCTTTGTTGCTGGAATTGGCTTTTTCTTTGTTACCATGTGCATGTACAATGCTGAATAGACAATAGGTGACATGCACTTACTCTCACAACTTTGTGATGGTGGAGGTGGACCCTTTAGCTGAGCATTCGTGATGTGATGTGTTGAACTTTCCATACTGAAGTAGAGCCTGCAGGGGAAGATGACTTTTATTATCACCAGGTCAATTAAGTAACATTATGTAGTGATTTAGTAGAAGTCTTACAATGGCAATGCACACATTTGACCATATTATATAAATCTGAAGAAAAAAAAACTGTCTCCTTCTAATATTGCTTTTGTTATGGTCTTCTAGTAGTAGCACCTGAACACTTACTTTTCCCATTCAGGGTAGCCCCAGGACGATTTGGATCCAGCCATGCTGTGACAGTAGCTGCCCCGCAGGAAGGGGTTTTCTATGGGAAGAGAGATCTCCTGGGCAGTCAAGCCCACTGTGGACATGCTCCAGGCACACTCGGGTCGCATCAAAGCCAGGAAACACTGAGATCGCCCAGCTGGCTGCCCCTTCTTCTGTTCACCTGTAAACACAGCCAAGACAGCCATGAATGACAGATAGAGAGGCTTGAAAGCAATAGCAGATGATGGAACAGACTGTGTCCTAACGGCACATGAAAAATGTGCTCTGAAAGTAAAGCCAGCATCCAATAGTGAAGCCAAGAAAGAAAGAAAATACCAGTATTAGAATAAAAAGCAAATAACAGATTTCCCACTGAGCCAAATGTTCTGTTATGGCCTTGTGCATGTGATTTTTCTTTCAGATGAGAAGATGAAATGACCATCTTTAAAGACATAGGAAAGACAAAAGAGCTTAGTATGACGGAGCCTTTCCAATAAATGCCAACAAAGTTCACAAAGTAGGAATCAAAGCACAAAAGTATCTTATTTCAAAAATGTTGCCTCTTCTTATGCAGAAACTGCTCTAAATAAATCACATGTCAAAACATATTGGTTGTGTGTTATGAAACTAAACTTAAGAGGAGGATTCAACTCATTCCAAACTCTCTTAAGGTGGAACCAGTGACAGTCAATGAACATGTTGTTTATGCTACGACATACGAGATAATTCACTGGCCATGGTATGACCCTAATATTTCAACTACTCAATCTGCACAGTTCAAGCCTGTTAGATTCCGGAATAGGTGTGAACTAATTGCCAAAGGTTTAACTTTCTTTTACCACAGACTTTGCCTCTTCTCTTTCAAAGTTTACAGTTTATTTTAAAACTCAACTGTGCTGCGCTCCAGTGCTGAAATCTCACTTGGCCTGAAGAGCAGAGGAAAGGGCTGCTCCTGTTACCACAGATATACCTGATGTTGCAAGAACTCCTCATGTCAAATGACCTGCATGTTCATGTCATGTCAAGTATGTGTCAGGGCTGAGTAAACAATGTATACAGTATTTATAGGAGAGGAAAACACAGCAGATTACTGATAGATCAGTGCTATGGTAGAAGAAATATATGATTTGATTTAGGTTCCACATCAGATTAACCTGTTCATAATATCACTGACACTGGAGACATTTGTCTGGAGACTTTAATTTCTAACTGTGTCTTGGGGATCAACATGTGTCTAAGTTTATTGCTCTGCTGATTTTGCATAAGTACAGTAAATCCTCTAAAGTGCTTCAGCAGCCACCTTGACATTATTTGCCCTGTCCAGCATGAAAACAGCTGCATTCAGTTAACTCTTCTGGAGACCACAAATGAGGTGCATGTACACCCAGTGACATGCTGTCCTCCTTATAATGTAGGTGTGATGACTGAGAAGAACACAGGCCCCTCACTCCTGGTCTCCTATGAGCCATATTTATTTGCTGCCCTGACAGCTGGTGAGAAACAAAGCTCTAAAACAACAGGAAGCCTAGGGCATCAGCCGGAGCCAAACTGCCCAACAAGGCATGCAATCCCTCTGCCCAGGGCCGTCGATTCGGTTCGGCGGGGACGGGAAGCAACATGATCCTCGATAATGAACCCCCAGAGGCTTGTGCTTCCTCTTGCAACAGGTGCAAAGACAGTTCATCCTGGCAGTCAACCATAGGAGCATTTACAGGCAACAGGCTTACAAAAATGATGCAGAGCATTAAGGAGACATTCCCACTTAATTCAGATCACTTCGACAGAGAATGTGGCTCTTTTTATGGTCAAGTCAGGCTGTTGTGTTGTACAATGGGTGGGTGGGTAGAGTGATTCTGGGTGGGAATAAGACCACATAGGGTCAACGAGTGCAAGGAAGGACGAGGTGGGATGATATTAGGATGCTTATGTGGAACACCAGGTTACTTGCTTTTAGTTACTCTGCAAAAAAACCCCAAACCCTTACCATACAATAGTGTATGAACACGCCTCCCTCACCTTTATACTGGATTGTGATTTAATTGAAACATAATATCATGCAAACCATGCATTACATTAGAATACTGTTTTGTTTCAGTTCATGGGAGTTTTGTCAGCAGCCTCCAGGCCATGTGACTTATTGGATCCAAGATTGTAGTAGTCACACACAGGCCATGAAAGACAGAGTTCACACCCCGCTTATGACACCCCTGCAGCGGTTTCCGAGCAACCATACCCGCTCTACCTGTGCGGCAAGCAAACAGCGCGTGCACACCCCCTCACTTTACCGGATTGAGATAATAATGGTTAAAAGCCCTCTAGCAGGCAGGTGACTCATACCACAACACACAAGTCAGCTCTTTGCCAAGGCCCGGCAAGGATGATACAAAATGATTTATTTCCCTTTTGTTTAAGCGGAAAAAGACCCAGCATGCCATTGTTGTTTAAATAGAAACAAATGCACAGAGTTGTAAGCGCGCTCTATGTTG
>JAPSES010000211.1:7380009-7392222 GCA_029822895.1 Maxillicosta whitleyi
GTGTGTGTGTGTGTGTGTACCCCCTTGTGTTAAAGTGTATTCATCGTAAACATGTGTAAATGTCAAATTTATTTTCTAATATTTTAATTTGTTTTCTCAAAGCTGATGAATCAATACATTCACTTTGACTAAAGCAGGTTGTTTGCTATAAAGGTTTGAGCTTGCTGATAAAAGTGCAAACAACATATAAAACATAAACGGAGTCAATAGGAGCTGAAGTTGCATCACCGTCCCGCTGGCACCAACATACAAAACAATAGACAGTACGACAGGCTCGTATAGGAGCCTACACCTTCACTTTAGTGTCTTAACTCACCTAAATAACTTCGCTCTTTTCTTCCGCTGTCTGACCCCTTCCTCTGTTGTCTCTGGTCAAATATAGTTCCTCCAGGGGTTTGATTTCAGTCGGTATTCTTCAGATTTCTAATGCATCAGAAACAGGACGCCAGCGAACTGGTGACGCTCCGATTATAATGTGTCACTTTGAGATAAGTCTAACATTGTAGGCAGCAATATTCTTTTAAGGTCCACCACACTATAGAGACGCACTAGCTCCGCCTCACACACTTGCCCTTAAAGGCACAGGCTTCCTCCTCCTCCCCCTCCTCCCCCTTTGTGTAGTGTACGTGCAGCAGGGCAGACTGCATGCAGAACATGCACAATTGGACATGCAAAGACTCATTAATTTTTCACATTAACTTAACTTAATGTGAACAAAGTCTGCATTTATTCACAAAAAGCAGCTGTAAACAGAATACTACACTTAGCTGACATATAACACTGGTTTAAAAAGTAAAATGCCTCCCGAATTAAGTAGACATTTTACCAAGGTTGAGTTACTAATAAAGATAAATTAAGTCCAAAATCTTGGTTTTGCTTTAGTTCTTGCGATACAGTCTTGTCAAATTCGAGAATAGGATTGTTCTTTCCGATGGAAGATTTATAAATCTATTGTATAAATGTGCATTTAATTTTAATAAAGTTTGTAAGATTTAGCATATTTAATCTCTCAGGCAGATAACTACTAAAATTTGTCATTCAGTGTAAGTGAAAGTTAACCAGGTGTGCAGTGGCTTTAAATAGTTACAGCTCCACTTAATTGGTTATTTCCTTGAATGCTCACAGACTACTTCAGGCAGAACCATGATGTTTATTTTAAAAATTTGGAGTTGTTGTATGTAATGGTTCATTTGTAAACTTTTAGACTTCATCTTTGCACTTTATAATGTAAAAAATATTCAAGGCATTTCCTGCACAGTACAGAAATGCATTTTCTGCATGGTGTCATAAACAAGAACAGCTGCACAGAGACAAGGTGTAAAAACAGGGAACAGAGCATCTGTGTGGTAATCTCCTGCCAACACACAGGACCCATGTTGTTTAGTTGCTATCTTTTAAGATCACTGTGGGGGTTGGACCTATTCTTTCTTTACCTGATATAACATTCACTAAGGTGACCATAATTAGGTTTCCTAGGCTACTGGATTAACATACATAGATTTGTTTGTTCCTTTTGCTTCTCTTCCACCCTTTATTTCCAGTCACTGAGCTGACTCTGACTTGCAGTTGTATTAACTATGTCACTAAGGCTAACCGGGCTAAACAAACCCAAGGCACGTTAACCAAACACAGCCATACAATAGCTACAAACAACTTGTGTGTTGAATCAATAGTGGCATAAAGCAGAGGTGTGTGGAGTGAGCTGGGTGTTCTTCTACTTGACTTTGTAAATATTTTACAGCTTGGGCACAGGGGCCCACAAACCCAGGAGCTTATCGTTACATATTTGGCCCCTGCTTGGACCAGAGTTTGCTAATCTCCCTTTATAATTCCAGGCACATTTTTGGGATTCCTCTATACCAGTTGGGACCAGCAATGAAGGGGGACTTGTGAATTTGTTGGGTTTAGAGTTTTACAGTTGTAAATGTAAAAAAAAAAAAAAAAGATTGCATATAATTATATATATATATATGTAAATACATATATAATTATATCCGCTCACAAGGTAAATTCATAATTGAAAATTTAGAAGCAGTCTGATTTAGAAATCTTTTTTAAATTTAAATAATGCATCCAAAAACACTCTGTCTGTAGGTTATTCCAAGAGGCTGCAACAGGTTTAAAAGCTGTGTTTTGACTTTGTATCTGAAATAAAGAGAGTAGGAGAATAGAATAGAATAGAATAGAATAAGCATATTGTCAGTCAGAGTAAGACATGAGATAATGCAACCACACAGAAGTGCATTGGTGTGTATCAGTGAGTAAAACTCCTTCTCTGTCTGACCAAACAGACACATTCAGAGGGATAATAAACGGACTTCAGGTCTGCACTGTCTCTCCTCCCTTCTCTGCCCCCTCCCCAGCCCTGCTTGTGAGCCCAGCTGTGACGTCATCACTCACAGGAAGTTCCTTATAAAGTTTGTCAGGGAGGGAGAAAAGCAGCACAGCCAGAGGCAGCTCCGATGGAAGTCTGAGATGGCAGATGAAAGGAGTCATGTCACAGAGGATATCCTTTTCGGGGAGAAATTGCTGTTTTTTTGAGAGGGTTCTGCCTCATGACTCATCCTAAGCTTCATCCACCAACACCCCCCCCCCCCCACACACACACACACACACACACACACACACACAAAAATGACACCTTCTACTCACTTTCCTTTAAGCCTCACTGCGACAGAAAGGAATTCCCCTTTGTGGTTCTCACTCCAGCACAATGAATGGTAGGTATACTTATGAAGTGACGCTACAGCTGATTACTATGAATCCTTCTTCAACTGGAAGGGTGGAGTTTACTTGAGAGAAAACCTTTATCATCAGTGTAAATGATTTATTCACTGCAGAGCTCATAGCATTGATTGCCCTTCACTGCTGAGGTAATTAAATTACATACATATTCAGCCCAGGTCCAAGGTTCACACTGGTATAAACACTGCAGTAAAGGTTGAGACTTGTAGTAAGGTGACGTCAGGCCTGTCAACTGGCACGATATACCACAGAATAGGGAAGAGGTTATTCTCATTGTTAAATCTGGATGATTACTTCCTTTATAATTCCACAGTAGGTTTTTTGTTTTGTTGTAATTATCAGGAAATTTCACTCCATTGTTTTTTATTCTTATGGGTGGGGGATGGATTAAAATGATTATGTGTATGTGTATAAGTCCTTAAAAAAAGTAGGTCATTGTGAGTTTGTTCCAAAGAATGGGCGCATCGTTCAGGTAAAATATCTTAGTAATTATTTTTGAACAATATTTTAACAGCTTTGAGAATTAGCGTTCTTTTTTTATTCTATTATAATGGACTTAAGCTAAAATATAAACGATGTATTGATAAAGCTTGAAAAAATAAAAACTTTCCACATGTCTAAATGGCAGGAATTATAAATCAAGAAACGTAAATTTGGAATAATGTTGTTTTCAGACACATTGCTCTTTTTTCCTATTTGTACACATCAGTAATCACCTTTGACCTGGTGCAATGATAACATACTGAGCCTCAGTCACACTTTATCAGTCAAGAATAAATAACATGATCGCAAACATTTCAAGAGGTGAAAATATTTACCTCTACTTTTATTGCCAACATTGTATGTTACCCATTAGAAGTTATTCTGTTGAGTTCCTCTATTTTTCTGTTTGTTTGGTTTTTTGTTTTGTTTTGGTTTTGCTTTTGTGGATTTGTATCTTTTGAAAAGGCATTGGACAGATAATTAAAGATCTGTTTAACAGATATCACTCATCTCTAGACCCTTATCGTTTGCATCCTCTTATACTGCAGATGTGTCCAGTCGGTGCAGCTGTGAACACCACAGCCAACGCTCAGGCTGACACATCCCTGTGTTTCTGTTGGATTGTGGTTTGGTCTGGCAGACCCACACACACTTGGCTTCTGCCGTGGAAACAAAACACAAATCCCCAGGCAACAGACTGTCATCTTTCACTATTATGTAAATAAAACCATATTAAAGCATTTCTAAATGTTAACCATACCAAGCTTCTGAGAGTCATCCAGCTGCTTCAGTTATTAATCACTTCCTCTATTGGTACAAAGACTTCTGGGAAATGGAGGGATTTTAGAGTAAGTGGCCTCACACAGGTATTTTCTCTGTCGATGTTCAATATAATCAAAAGCAGCAATAACGAGTCATCATTGCATCACTCCTCAACATTGTTATGTTGAGTAGTTGAAGTGTCTGCTGTTAGTAATGGGTGGAGCGTGCCGGTCCGCCTCCTTGATGATGACAGGGTGTGTTTAGTCTCAAAGACCCAAGGATCACTTTAGACATAAACCGGGGGAGTTATTGGTGAGCACATCCTATGACTGAGACTGAATCAAAGTCATGTTAGCAATTATGGATGTCTGAATATAAGTGACTTTATTCTAATCATTTTGGGAAGTACTAAAAAGAAAGGGTATGTAATGTAGGTTAGCATTCACAGACACTCACACAAACACATTCATTTGTGTATGATGTTTGCAGAGAAGCTGTGAAAACAACAGCTGTGGTGTGATGGAGGGCGTCACGCTGGTTTGACGCTCTCCAGACCCTGGTTTAGAGCCAACTCAGCTCTCAGGCTGCTCTACTGGAGCACTACTGGGCGCAGATGGAAAAAGGCTCCTAACATGCCTTGTTTCCGGTCCCACAACTGATATTCTGTGTACCAAACATCACTTATCTTCTACCTACATTTTCATTTTCTCTTCAGGGCTGCATTATTGATTCCTGAAGGGCCGTGTGAGGAAATACATTGAAGTTCCCACAATGTAATGCCTGTATAGTATTTCAAAAGGCAGAAACAGGAGTTTCTGGCATTTAGCCGATGAGTATCGCAGGTTTCCGGTCTTCCTGATGTCAGCATGTAGAGAAGGTTAATGTAGCAATCTATTAATCTTAAATAACAACTGATTGCTGGGGGAGTTTGCGCTTCCTCTGCTCTCCTAGTTCAGGCTTTCTCATGGGGGATATTAGAAACACAGCACGCACCAGGACCAATGGCCAAGCAGCTGATAAAGATTTCAGATGTTTTCCACCAAGGAGATCAGCAGGCTGGCCATCAAAGGGGGGCACTGCTAATGGAGAAGGGTATAAATCAATAGCCACGAGGTTGAGGAAGCATTGCTCTCTTGATACATAGTAAAGATAGAAAAACACATGTGTAATGAGGGATGTGGTGGAAGTCCACAGATCATCTGCAGTCAGTGAGCTGAACAAATCTTGTATCCTCATTTGTGTTTGTGTGCAAGTGTGTATGAATCTGTGCCTGATGACTGGGTCTGAGTCATTTGGGGCAATGCATGTGCTTTGTCAGAGTGCCTTTTGTTCTATTCACACAAGGATTTAGGGATCCTATGAAAGTCGGCTGGTCTACCTGATCTGGTAGTGGGCAGCAGCCACAAAAACAGCAGAAATAATCTGCACCACTACTCACGCAAAGCCCCTTAATGACTGAGCCTAGGGGTTCAGGAGAATGCAGATGAGGCCCGGCTCCTATTTTCCATTCCCAACAAGTGGCTGTGCTGATGCATATGTTTGGGGCAAAATGCAGTGCTCCAGGGACAGTATGCGTAGGTGGAAATACATGGTCCTGTCCTAAATTCAGTCATAAAGGTTTGAGGACTGCAATTGCCTAAGGGCTACATGTTGAAAGAAAGGCCAGATGAATAACTTAACCACCGTCCCCACCTGTTTTTCAGGAGTTAACGCAAACTCACAGTATCCATTAGAATTACAGAAGAACTGTAGAAGCTTCAAAGACCAAGATTTACAAGTGTTCTTTTTACAGGTCCAGCAGAAAGAACATGTGAATTATACTGAAGCGTTACCTCTTTACTACACCTTTACTGATTCATGTATTAGTAAACCCTTATGAAATGCAATGAAATACAGTCCATAGAGCTGTGTGTATTTGAATGGGCAAAATGCAAAGACTGAATTACCAACAGGGATAATAATGTGAGGTAACCTTTAAATTAATTACCATACTTTTGTGACATATGCATTAGAAAAATGAACTCAAGTGTAAAACACTGGTAATCAATGGCCTCAATGGTTGACTCTTTAATAAACTGACTGAAGAGGAAGGAATTGCAGAAGTTGTCAAGCAGCAGAATGGAGGAGGGAGTGGGGTAAGACACAGCAAAAGGAGGAATGGAAAATAGGTGGACTGACCTGGTTAGCAGCAGTTGGCAGTCAGGAATCAAAAGCAGGAACGATGTGGACTGGAGATAGAACTCTGACAGTGCAGCTGCAGCAGAGAGTGAAAAGAACAGAAAAGTCTGTTTTACAGAGACAGAGGTCGAGTGTCAAGAACTGGCTTTTAGACTGTGGGTAACTGCAGATCAGGAGAAGCTGAGTGGGCAGGTAGAAGTGTGGGTTTCTTAGAGGTGGAGATGATAGCAAGTTTTGACTTCTAATAATAGTAACAGACAAAATACAAGAGAATACATAAGCATCATGTATGAGGTCTCTTCATTGCTTTGTAAATTTAGCTCTGGGTGGAAAGAACACTGAAAGTCAGGCTCAAATGAGGGCTGTAATTATCCTGGAGCCAGCAGATTATTCTCAGCTCTGCAGAAAAATAATGGGTTATTGCTGCTGCACATACTATTTTAACAAGTAAAGCTGGATGTTCTTGAGATCTTAATACCTGGGTTCAGAAATAAATGTCATACAATGATTTATTCAGTAACAGAGGAAGCTTCTGTATAAAGAGGTAAAGAAAGGTAGAATTAACAGTTATTATGTTTTGTACATTAAACAAAATTCAGAGTTTATTTTTTTCCCTCCTTCCATCTTCAGACCTTGGAGACACCGTCATACTACTGCGGTCCCTCGAAGGAAGTAAATCAGCAAGGGAGCCGCCCCAGACCAAACACTGTAAGAGCCTCTGGAGCCTGAAGGTGTGTAGGAGGTGTGTGCGCATGGGGCAAAATGTACTTGTTACTTCCTTGTCGAGTAAAAAAAAACAGACTTTCCTAAATACACAGACATGGAGAAATATGCACATATGCACACACACACACACACCTGTGATATATGAACTTTACAAATGGTGACCACACAAACATGCATCATATTAATAAAAAAAAATATTCATCATTGCGCCTGCACTCTCCAAAAGAATCGTACAGATTTGTTTAAGTCTCTTACCACATTTATGCCATGATTTCTGAGCTATCCTCAACTGAGGAAGCAAGTGTCATTTTACACTTCTCTATTAGATATCACACTCCCGTACATGTTCCTCTGACCTCAGACTGCCTTTGTTGAAGGGCTGGCTTTAAATAGAGGTTCATGTCTAAGTGGCACACTGTAACACTCCTGCAGTGTTAGAGCCTTGTATGTTGTTTTTCATGACAAAGCATATCTGTACTCAAAAGACATAATATGAAGACTGAAAATATGAACAAACGCTCTTTGTCTATCAAGAAAAAAAAAGACTAAGAAAAAAACAGTGCCATTTTTCACAGATTAGTACAGCTCATTTCTTAGAAGTAGAAAGCTTTGTGAAAATATCAGCTCACACGAATTTCCCCCATGGGCTTTCATGGAGATCAAACACCTCAGATTAAAGATAATAGTCCTTAAGAAAATTTCTCTCTAAACTGTGAGCCGATAATTAGCCTCACCTAATTAAAACAAATGTACACACTCTCTCATCACGAATCTCACTATAAAGCACAGGTAATTTTCCATGAGCATGTGTCACTTGCGTGTCACACAAGACTTCATTTATAGGTGATGAGAGCCGGCCGTTCAGTGGTTTGTTGTGTTTCTTTGATATAGAAACCTAACCTAAGTCACGATTACTGATTATATTCTGGTTTACTTATCACGTTAATCATATGATTATTTCAGTCGTATCTGCCTCAGAACCTGGAGGTCAGAGGAAGAGGAGCTTAATATTTACATTTAGCTTGACCACATGTGCACAAAAACACACATGGATGTGAGTTCCCACAGAACCTTTCAGGTCACCACTGTGTAAATGAGACTGGGAAGGACACACTGAGTGATAGACAAACAAGACAGACAGGGAGGCGTCGCCCAATGTTTATTCAGATTAGAGTTCAAACAAAAAGAAAGCAGGCATCTAAAAATGTAAGTTGACAGAAGAAAATGATAGCAGCAACAAATGTGTGCGGTAGAAGTAATAACATTTTGCTGAAAATGACAGAGTAAAACAATATGTCCCCAGACAGATGACAGGTTTGTCTAAAGAGAGTTTATACAATATAAAAAAAACATGACTTTTAAACAGATATTTGGCAGATGAACAGCACAGTCTAATATGTTTTATATAAAACAATATGCTTCAGAACGAAATGTGCTTTGGGCCTTTCCCACCAAGCTATAATCTTTTTTAGGTCAGTTTGCCAAGTGTTCCCACTAGGACGCACTAATTAAGTTCATGCTCATTAAAGTGGCAAAATAAGCTTATTTTACATGCTGCTTCAACTCTGCAAACACTAAAAAAAAAAAAAAAAGCCTATTAAATCTTTCAGTCTAAGTCTTTCAGATTAAGAGTCAAACAATGAAAGAGTCAAGTGGGTTGACAGGGAAGGCTCTGAGTGGCGACAAAACAAAATGTATTCAACACAAGGTCTAGAGAAGCAGAACTTTCTGCAGCTTCTTAAATGGTTTACTATTGAGTAGCAGAGGTGTCCGATACAAATACAGCTAGTTTTCCTCATCATTGTGTTTGTGCTGATGTACATGAAAACAACAGGGGAGAGCACAAACTGAAACAAAGCAGTACATTCTGATTAAAACAGGTTGTAATAAACCCATTTGTGTAGGCGACTTAGTTTGATATGATTATCCTTTAACTCTGGCAGCAAAATACTATCTTTTTCATACACATGCTGCCCACTCAGTGTGAACTATGAAGTGAATGGTAGTTTGCAAGTCATTTTCTTTTCATTTATTTCTATATTTATGTGTGTTTATCGCTGGATTCATGACAGGTATTCTTCCATGTCATTTAAAGCCTTAGCTGGCAGAAATGCCAAAACATTTTAAATATACTCATCTCATCCTTTCTGTATGGACTGTAATATACCAATAGATTTTATGTGGCAATGGAAACATGAAGGAGCTTTGTCAGTCGTCTCGGAGTCTGTTCAGTGTTTGTGTTGACAGTGACTGGTCATTAAAACTGTCAATTACCCGAAAAGACCTGTGATTTTCCAAAATCTGGTCACAGGCTCCATTTTCTCAAGCTTCAAGAAGAGGTGCAGACAGTCTTGGACCACTTCAGTCATAAAGTGCTGAAAGGTTAGACGGTAGAATAATGCTAAAAAAGAAAACACTGTCTAGAAGTGTCTCTAGGTATTCATAGTTATTACAGTAATTCCCAGAAGAAACATATTGGCTGTGTCTGAAACGCCATACGGACATAATTAGCATAGGCTAAAATAGTATGCAACATTTTTTAGTATGTCCTAAGCAATAGCATGGGACCAACATCTGAACTATATATTATTTCTGTATGATCTGGACACTTTCCCATGATGCAACTCAATCATACAATCTATAGTATTACACATAATGACAGAGTACATTGTATCAGATGACAGTGCAGTCCACAGTATTGCACACATGGTAGTGGACATGAGATGTTACCATTGTTGTATGCCTCTGACTAGTGAGGAAGCTTTCAAGAAATAACATGCATATCACACCATGAGCAGGACATCCAAAAAGATACATTCTGCTGTTCATTTACACAAACGTATGCTGAACCTTAGGATAGATATTAAATATATAGTACATAGTTTGAGATTTTGGGTGGGTTGTTATATTGCAATTCAGTATTCTAAAATTAGGGTGGGCACATGACACCTAATTCCACTTTCATTAATACAAATATTTTTGCTGCCTCAACAAATACAGACATAAGCTCCTGAACTCTGTGCACATCCTTACAATACAGTGTGCAGCTGACAGGGGAGGCAGGGTGACTCAACACACTCTCCCAAAACTTTCCCTGCACTAACTAGTGGATGCATACCAAACTCAGAGCAGATAAGATTGTAAGTCATTGAAAGGGGTCCAGGGCACCCTGCTACCCCACAGTTCCTTTCAGGGATATCTCTACTCAGCTCCCTATCAGGACAGGAAGCACCCAGCTGAAAGAGAGACAACAACAGCTCTGTTCCTTCTGACTTTTCCCTTCTGTTGCGCTAATAGAAAGCAGATAAAGGATATATAAAACTGAAATATGCTGAGGTTATGTTTGACTTTACGTACAGTATGTCCACATGCGCATTAAGTGTCGGACAAATACGTCAGCACCGGATGAACAGCAGAGCTTAGAACCCTGGCAGCACTTCATGGAGTATGTCAGCATAGTGTTGGCACTCAGTGTGAGAAGAAGCAGGCTCTTAAGCAGACATGACAGTAGATGTGTTTTCCCAGTCCCCTGTTGCCTGTTACTACGAACAACAGTCGACACACAGAAGAGGAATGGATTTTGTAATGGCAAAAATGTAACTCTGATGGACGTAGTGGCCTGCACCTTACTTGTACAACAGCATAAACTCCACTCCCTTCTGTCTACTGGTCTTTTATGTTTGTACAGGCATGTGTCCATGTGACGTAATGCAGATTTCTCATGTGACTCGACTTCAGTTCAGCAAACAGAGATGTGTCATGTTGTTCGAAGTCAGTGTAGTATTGATGATATTTAAACCTTCAGGAAGTAAACATTCATTTCTGAGTGGTGATTCAAATGGAAATAAGGAGGAAGAGTGTGAGGGAGTTTAAGAAAGATGGGTCAGGGAGTAGTCACAGGAGAAGCCACCCACTCTTACCACAAAGGCTTGACTCATGCGGTTTGGTTGGCATATGGCTATGGGATGGGGACATTACTCTGGGTCTGCTCTCAAGGAGTGCAGCCTGACCCTGAGTAGGAGCACAGCACTCACATCACTGACAACAGACTTCACCATTGGAGCCACAGTGACTGGTGGTTGATTGTAGGCACACAATTATCCAAATTGTGACATACGACCCTTCAGAGAGCATTCTGTCAAAGCGTGTAGTCATGCACATTGTCATGAGTGTCACTCCATCTCTAGTAAGGGTGTGTAGCATGCTTCCATGGTGAATAACTGAGCTCTGCAAACCTTTAGGAACTTTCCATTTCATCCTCGATGTTTAAGAGTTTGGCCTTACCTTTTGTTTTGAAAGACCTGAGATTAAGAATTCTTTTATGCGGTCATTCTTGTATTGTTAATCAGAGCAAAATAGCATTTGTTTCCCTACCACATAGTAAAAACAGATATCAAAGGTATCATAGGTTGTATTTACCCTTTAAAAAACCCTATATGGATGCATATCATGATATAGGTTTATTGATATTATTATTTCATCTATATGGTTAATTTACATTAATTTAAAATCATCTTACACTTACAAGAAGCCTTAGAGTTTGTTTCAGTTCAGTTTTACTCAACATTTTTAATTATTATATTGCTTTAAAGATCCTGTATGGAGAATTCATTTAAGTGTGAAGTTTAAAGTGGATTGCAGTGCCACCCTCAGCTGTAATTGGTGGTGTGTTTAAGGGACAAAGTCTCTACTTCCCATGAGCACTAGCGCCCATAGACCGCGGAACGTGTTTGAACAAGGGGGGGCCACAATCGTGGGGGGGGGGTCGTCGGTCAGACCTGATGCGTATCCGAGGCAAGAGAGTGAGGAGTTGTCGTCATAGTTTTGGGCCACCCCCACAACGCCGTTTTGGCCATTGCGGCTGCGCTCACAGACCTACGTAGACGCCTCAAACTGTTTTCAACACTTTCGCCGTGTGACACAAATTTGTCTGTCTTCACACACACATCCATTTCTTACGCTTAAAAAATCCGATTTGGGCAGAGACATTTGGCCTGTGTTCATTCCTCTGGAAACTCCGCGACCATTCAGTCCCATTCATAGATAGGCGCCGCACGGCTGGGCTTGCCCTTAGCAACGGAGTGTGCTAACGCGTTCCATGTTTGGAATGGAGCCGCTGCCCGGCAGGCTAATGCTAGTGCTAATGCTAGTGAAAGGTTTTTTGAACAGTTGTTAGCTCTGCATTTGTAGCATGTAGCTCCTTACCTTAGCATGTCCGGCTGTGCTGTCTCAGCCTCCAGGTGTGTAGATCTGCAGGTCTGCACCCCCCCACAGCAGAACTGCTCATGGCTTTACAGGGATTTGTAGCATTTGAACTGT
>JAPSES010000211.1:7411858-7440573 GCA_029822895.1 Maxillicosta whitleyi
TATAACCTGGCCAGGGACATTACTTTTTGTTCTCTGATTTTCTGTGTGGTTTGGGTCACCTTTATTCCCATTTATATCGGCCTGGAGGACAAAAGACTAGAGTCTATTGTCCATGTTTCTTTCTCCCTCGCAAGCAACTTTGGACTGTTGGCAGCCTATTATTTCCCAAAGTGCTACTTGATTTTAAGAAATCTTGATCTAAACAAAGCTGATAATTTCTGTACATTTCTAGAGGGAGTTCCTCCAACACCACCAGAAGAAATGCCACAGCCTCAGACAGAGTCTGAACAGTCAACAGGAACATAGAGGCACCAGTTATTGTATTTACATTGTATGTACATTTAACAATGTGTAGCACTGTGGTTCCATACCTCTACTTTTATTATATTTTGATTACTGTATGTCTTAAAGTCAACACCTTAGTCAATGGATTCTGTAAATAATTCACAGATTTCTTATTTAAATTTTGTTGGGGTTTTTTGGTTTTTTTTTTTTTCCCTTTTCTTAAGCTGGTGAACAATCAGTTTCCTCTTGGGGATTAATAGTCCATGTTTACATCACCTTAATGTGTGCAAGATGAGGTGTTAGTTAGCCCTTATAGTCTGTATTAGCATGTGTGGCATTTTAGAGTACATATAACCTAATACATTTGTGACATTATATTTTTGGATGTTTATCTCATATAGCTAAATATCATACATTTTATGAGAATTATATTTTTGGATGTTGTTCACCTAGATGACAATAAAGATTTGATGGAGCAGAAAGAAGTAGGTTTTTGTGTCTGTATTTCTTGAACACTCAGCAGGGCAGTGGTAAATATAACACATGCTGCTTTAATAGGCTCAGTTAAGTTAAGTTAAATTAATAACTATGGTTCGGGAATAATGCCTACACTCCAAATCTAAACCCCTGGGAGGGCTGCTTATACCTGCTTTCTTGAGCTAGCACAGCTTGCCCATCTGCTTTCAAACCCATCCTCCCAGTTTCCCTCTTCATCCATTCATTCATTCTTCAGTTTCTCATTCCTCCACTTGCCCATTCATCACGTCTGCATTTATTCCCTCTTGTAGTAGTAGTAGTAGTAGTAGTAGTAGTAGTAATTGTAGTAGTAGTAATTGTAGTAGTAGTAGTAGTAGTAGTAGTAGTAGTAATTGTAGTAGTAGTAGTAGTAGTAGTAGTAGTAATTGTAGTAGTAGTAGTAGTAGCAGCAGCATCAGCAGCATCAACAACATCATAATTCCAAAACTTTGTTTTAGTTAAAAATAAATAAATAAAATTACATTAAAATGTAATGCCCTTTGGTAAGGCTCTTTATGCTATACATGCCTATACTCTGTAAGTCACTTTGGATAAAAACATCAGCCAAATGTAATGTAAAATGTTTATATTTACAAACTATCAAAGAAGAAGAAGAAGAAGAAGAAGAAGAAGAAGAAGAAGAAGAAGAAGAAGTGAAAAACAGTCATGAATATGAACAACCTAAAATCCCTTCTTAAGAGAAGTGTAGTAGTAAGTGTTTTATGCCTGGTACTAAATTTGCAGACCCACTATGATTTGTAGATTGTGATTCACATGTGTAAATAATAAACTGAGGCATAATATTGTTAAAATTGTAGTTATGTTTCTTAACAATTTAAGGTTGTTCATGGTTGTACATGTTACTCTCATTTTTAAAGCATATTTTGCAGATGTAAACATTTTCATGATATAAATGTACTTTGTTCACTCTAAAACATCATTGAAAATTTGGTGTTGACATCATTTCTAGTTTAAGTTATTACTTTACTGGTCCAGCCCACTTAAGTTCATATTATATTATATTATATTATATTATATTAGATTAGATTAGATTAGATTAGATTAGATATTTTTATATATGAACCACAATGAGTTTGTTACCTCTGCCTTACATGTTCATCATCTGTGCCGCCTGTAAGACCAAATTCAGGAATTACACCCTGACCTTCCACTTAGCAACAGTTGCTACCAACTTGGACCGTTGTTAGCCTTCTGTGAGTGTGTCCCGAGAGCCGTCAGGGGTTTTACTTTGGATACTTTTCTCTGGTAGGAAAAATACTTACTTGTCACTCCACAGCATTTTTCGATACTTCTTATTTTAAAGGATTAAGGTGCTAAATTTTCAGTTTTAGAGAATACCTGGTTTAGCTAGGAGTACGCCATTCGGGTTAGCATAATTTATTGTATTGATCCATGGTAACAGCTGGTAACACCTACCTACATACAGGCCGCCTGGAATTACTTTGTTATTTTGGCTGTAAAATAAAAGAGGGGAAGAATCATACTACAAGTGATTGCTTTCCCCGTCTTTCTTCACACAATAGTTACAGCTTTTAAATATCTGGCAGTTATTTCACATTACTGTGTGTTAAGACAATGTAACAGCAGTTTAGAGTGAAGGGAGAAAGGGACAACATCAACTGGAAATATGAACTATAATAAATATGTACAGACATGTTGTTCTGACTGACTTTCAGTTTTCCATATATTATCTTATTTTGCATTACAATTGTCCAGGTGTATGTGGGCTTGTGGTAGATGGTAAAGCAGTTCCTGAAGATGAAACCACTTTAATAGACACCATCCAAAAACAAAAAGGAAAAAAGCAAGTAATAGGCTATAATAATAATAATATACAGAAAAACTTGCATAACCTTGATGATAAAAACTGGAACAGCAGAATAGTAATAGAACGAGGTCTAACTGAGTTGTAGAAAACAAAAACGCATAGATAATTTAAAGTCCTTTTCACAACCAAAATTAATAAAGTAATGTTACAAAATGTTAAAACAGCCAAAAATCTAAAACCTTTAGTTAAGTTAGCATTTCTGCATATTTTCCTAGCTTTTACAAAATTCATTTCTGACTGTCATTGAGGTCACTCTCCTCTGAGAAATGTACCGTCTCTGAAATTTTCTTGACATTTTGTCACAATGTAAAAAATTATTTCAACATCAGCTCTTCCTGCTGTCAAACAGACCAACTTCTCCACACACCTCTCTGTCTCTGCATCGATGTGTGCATTAGTTGTTACCTGTTGTTGTTCAAGTGATTCCTCTCCTTTCATTAAAGTACCTCATTCAAAAGGTTGTTCTTATTAATAAAACACATAAATACCCTTTATACTGATGAATTATGTTTATACTCTACATGAATAATGTTTAACATTATGAGGCCACATGTTTTCACAATTGGATCCATTTTCAGTTTTAAAAAGTATGACGGGAAAACTAAACCTCAGTCACTTGTTGACTCCTAGTGGCATGTTGTGCCCCACAAAACATACTTGTATGATCAATGAGAGCTACCCAGACAGAGTATGCCTAAATTATATTAGAATATGTAATCAATTAGTACACCCATTAGCTAGTATTCAAGTAAAGGATTTTAAGGGGGATTAAGTTTACACACATTTTACCTGTCCATTTTAGTTTAGCAGGCAACCTTTTCTGTTAACTAAATATGTCTTCATTTTCAGGTTGCATAGCTAAGTGTAACTATGCCACGACGCAGATCAGTCACCAGTGGCCTCTCAGTCAACAGCAAGATGGACACTGATGGTTCAGTGGAATCAGAGATGGCCAAACTGCAGAGACAATTCAAGATTATGGAGCGGGATCGGCAACGCTACAACGTTCAAGCCTGGGAGCAGATTCACAAAGAAGAGTAAACAAGCATTGCACATTAAACACATGTGGATGTAGGTGTTTTTTTTTTTTTTTTATTCATCCCATTGCCTTATTATGTTTTGCTGGTAAAGGCAGGAGATACAGAAGCTGCACAAAGAGCAAGAGGATATTCAGCAAAATCTTGGTGCTTGTAAGAGCATGTCCCAACAACAGAAGGACAATGAAGAAACTCAGAGAATTCACTGTCTATTGGAACGGTGGGAGACAGTGCAAGAGGAGTGTGAGACACAAAAACAAAGTCAGAAACAACTTGACAAAGAGGTTATCAAATTTAACTATGATCTTTTCCCTCCCTGTAATACTAATTTTCAATCTCATTATTATGTGTCATTATTTAACAATTGGTTTTATAGTAATATAACATTTATACTCACATCATGTGTCAATATGATGCACAGATCTCTATCATAGAATTACAGCCTGCAGGGATGCAAAAACAACAGATCAGTACTAAGGACACACAAAGGTCAGAGGTCAGGCGTACTCAGAAGGCCATACGCACCTTGGAACACAAACTGGACAGAGTGAGTTAGAAAATTCATTCATGTTCAGACTTATTACAGATATCTTCCTGGTGTTCTTTTGGTGAACATACTCCAGCTTTTCATTATTCACTGCACAATCACATCTGCATTCTATCCTCCTTCCAGGTTTTCATTCGCTTCAGTGAGCTGCAGACCAAGAACAGCCACCTGAGAGAGGACGTGCAAACTCTGCATAAGGAACGCACACGTTTTCAGCAACTACACAAAAGGCTGGATAAGGTCAGACTTAGACAAATGACTGGACACAAACATTTTAGTTTTGAATAGCATGATATTTTTGTTTTTACTATTTAATTTTTTTTTTTTTTTTTTTTCATTTTGTAGGAGCTTGAGGCGGCGCAAAAGAAAACCGGAGAAGTTATCAATGTTTCCATTGCAGCTTATGATGACAGGTGACATTTTAGATACTGTTGTATTCTTGTAGTTCTGGTTTATCTCATATCTCTGATATGAATTTAATCTTTGGCATCTTTTGTGCTTTAGGGCCAAGGCTCAGTCCAAGATGATCATGATTAGGGAGAAGGCAGTGAAGGACTTTGTCGATGACCACTCTAAGATGAAAAGTTTAGAGATTGATTTTTTATTTAAATCTAGACTGAACACATTTATGACCACCAAATGCAGTGAGAGGGCTGGTCAATATGATGGCCAGGAGATGGGACACAGACATGGTAAGACATCATATGACACTGTAATGTAAATTTTGTTAGGATTTCTCTTTAACTTTGTGTTGCTAATTGAATTGTAAAAATAATGCAGATGATTTTTATAATGAGACTGCTTATAGATATGACTAGACTGAGGTCCGCAGCTTTTCCCATGGTCACATATGTATATCTGCATGTCTGTTATACATTGTCAGTGTTATTCATGTTATGATAACGGTGCTTGTTTATGTAAGAGCTGAAGGAGCAAAGGAGGGTGGACTCTGGGGAGGAGTCACTGGATGCTTTAGAGGAAGTGTTTCAGAGGATTCAGGTTGTGAGCGGAGAGGATGATCTGGACATGCTAGTCACCACTTTCATCCAGGGTAAATTCCACAAACACTGTTTCACAACTCCACAGGTATACACAAAAATATGTAGTTTTGTGCAATGATTTGAGTTTTGGGAAACAGCTTTTGTTTATTACACAATATATTGATGTATCTTTAACAGTTTAAGTAATAACTGTAACTTAATTTTAGATATATTGCTTTGTAACTGTAACAGATTACATTTATTTAATAATTTAATCATGTAAAACTTTTACATGAACCTACAGTTGCAGAAAAAAAATATTACACCATCAAAACTCATCAAAAACAATGGTTATGCAATCAAGTACTAACTCTTTTATGTATCATGTGACTAAAACAGACAGAAAAGAAAACATGGAATGTCTAAAAATACTGTTTTTGGCAGTACAATGTCATAGATATTGATATAAGAACTTTTGGTTATTGCCAAGAAAACATGGAAAATGGTTAGATATTAGCTCTTAAATTAAAGTCTTATGAGCTATTTTTGTTGTTATCATTATGTTTGTCCAAATAAATGTATCTTTAGTTGTACCAGGCATTAAAATGAACAAGAAATTGAAGTAAACAAGGGGTGGTCTAATCATATTTTCCGTGACTGTAATTATTCCCCACATGAGGAAGACATTTTTAACTTTATATTTTTGGCTTTGCAAAAATAAAAAAGGCCCCAGTCAATTATTTAAAAGTATTTAGGGGATCTAATTACACAAATTAATATAATATTGATCACTATGTGTCCATCAGTGTACAAACATGTTAAAATATGAATTCCTGTATTTTTGTTGCCTTAGAATTACTTCTTTTTATCCAGAGAGGGTGAAGTTTGCTGTTCACAGTCCAACTTGTTGTGTCACCATATGTTCTTAAGTAACTTAGACAGAAATATCCTGTTTCTTTTTTATTTTATAGCAGGTAGTATTAATGTGCATCACCATTTCCTATTATATTTCACTGTGGATTTGAATTATTATCTCCCTAATAAAACAACCATTGCTATTACAGAGCAGTCAGCCACTGGATGCCACTTAGATGACACAGTGTGCCTTTAAATCAGTGTAAAAATTAGGATCTCTCATCTTAAAGCATTTCAATTGATTCCCTTTGAATTGTTCTTTCACTGTATAGTTGCAGACCGAAATTTTGCAGTCTTCAATTTTGTGAATGAGCAAAACAACGAAGTGGAAACACTGAGGGATCAAATCAGCCAGGTGAGCCATTCCTGTGAACAC
Organism: Maxillicosta whitleyi; assembly: GCA_029822895.1. Lineage (NCBI taxonomy): Eukaryota > Metazoa > Chordata > Actinopteri > Perciformes > Neosebastidae > Maxillicosta > Maxillicosta whitleyi. The sequence goes on from JAPSES010000211.1 coordinate 7,418,364, forward strand.
AATAGTTTTTAAGTTATTCCTGTTTTCATTGTATAAATCTAATTTGAAGCCGAGAATTAATGCATGTTAATATTCAGATTCAAGAAAAGATGGAGCAGTTGCGAATGAAGGAATCTCAGCAGGAGAAAAATCATCATTGTTCGCTGAGAAATTTTGATGAACAACTAAACGAAGTGCTTCAGGAGACTGAGGACTATGAAAACCAAACCAAAAACATACACAAAATACTGGACCTTATTAAAACAGGTTTGGTCTGTCTAAGTTATCGGGAAATTCTCACATTTTCCAAACATGAAGTGAAGGCTGTAACATCCTACAGCTTTTGCCAGATTTACATGATATGAACAGAGTTTCTCTCATCCCACAGAAGTGAACAACATCTCTAAGATAGACTGTGATCGCTCAGTGATAGAGAACATGCTGGGCACCTCTACAGGAATCAGCGACAACAACATCATGTCCTATCTGGGTCTGGTGGAACAGAATGCCAATGAACTGCTCACCATACAAGCATTCCTCAACTCTAAAGTAAGATTTGAACATGCCGTTCTTCCTCCCCTAACTTATTACCCCGCCTCCGAAGAGGAGGCAAGGAGTATTATTTTGGTTTGGTTTGTTTCTTTGTTTGTTTGTTCACACTCTACCAGAAAAAATATTGGTTGAATTCATACCAAATTTGGTTTCTAGAATTTTATAGATTGCCAGTGACCCAGAATAGATCTCATTACATTTTGGGAAAAGTAGGTCAAAGTTACAAATTTTTATGAATTTTTCAAATCATTTCATCCCCCATTTACATATTACCATTTCCCATTTACTTCAAATTGGGTTTATAGATTGCCAGTTTGCCAGAATAGATGTGATTACATTTTAGGAAAAGTAGGTCAAAGTTCAATATTTTTATATGAGTTTTTTACATCCTTTTTTCTTCGCCTATTTACTTATAATGGGTGAGATTTCACGTATCTATAAAAACATACATTTTGATTCAATTTACTTCACACATATATGGAGGCCATTGATATGCTGACATCAGCACACGCATAGACATGATGACATCAGCTGGATCGATGCCAAAATAAGCTAACACATGCGAGGGGTGGGGTTTGTTGTACCTGGCACAATACTGTATTAAATCCACTGTGTAACACATTCTATCGCCTTCTCTTTTGCTCTTGTAGGATCTGGAAAAAGATTACAATCAAAAAGATTTAGCCAAATTTCTTTTGGGCCAGAAACCAGAACTGCCTCAGCTGAGTGGTAGCATCCTACCTGCAGTCAAAAGGTCAGTGAGGTAAGTGATCATTTATATTCTTACGTGCATAGTTCTTCGCATACAATAGTAAACTCATTTGATGGGTTTGTGTTGTTTGGGCTCTTCATTAGAGAGTATGAGGGAGAAGAGGCTCAAGTCGCCAATGATGAAGAACGACCACTGTCACGAGGAGAGCTTCATAAAAGCATAATCAACTGGGTTAGTTCAAGCAAATCTGCTACTGTCTCATCATGACACATTTCTAGGCACTTTCTTCAGGTGATTTGTTTTTGTACATGATTTTTATGTTCTGCAGAAAGAGACTTCAGTTCAGCAAGCAGTGCCCAAATCCTCAAAGACCCTTCAGTCATTCAACCCAGAGGACCCACTTATCTGATTGTCTCACGCAGTGAACTGAATCAGTCTAAAGTTTTGAGATTGTCAACAGTTTCCATAAAGTGCTCCTGAGGGGTCTATTTTCACTGTAATAAAATGTTACACGTAAATAAAGTCCTTATCATTACTACCACTGTTAAACTTCAATTGATGGTTGAGTGACTGAGTGCGTCTGATTACCAGTACAAACATCAGGTTTTTTTAAATATATATATTGCATCTTTGTCTTCTTCCCCTTATCCTCATGTATTGTATGATTTTGTTTTATTATTTGTTTTTGTTTTTTGTGCTCTTTCACTCTGTGTGCACCCATTTATTGCATATCTCCTTTTCTTCTCAATAAAAAAAGATAAAAATGTTACAGCATGCATGTGTAAACATTTAAAGCTTAATTATGTCATCATGTGTATGTCACCTTTCACAATGAATCATTGGCATGACTTGTTATAATCTTAGCGCGATTTGTCTAGTTGTAGCTAATTAGTTTTGGAGCTATAAAGATGCCTTTCAGTCTCTGGTAACCAGCTGTCCTTTTGATGTGTGACTTGCCATCTGGCTTTGACTATGCAATCTGCTCCGAGTACAATCCTGTCTCTGGCAGCACTTCATTACATGATACTCGCTGCTATGCTCAAACAAAAAGGTTGGGGGCAGCAGAACCTTTTGTAACACTAATTTCACATGCTGAGATTTTAATCCTGTGTTTCTAAAGAGGAGGTGAGCAGCTTTTAGCACCTTACAGACCACTTTTATTTTGGAAAATTTTTTGATCAACAAATGCTTTCTCCCCCATAGAACTCAGTAATTTTTATCACTTAAAAATCTGTAATTTTCAGTAAACTGTCTTATTTGACATCTCTTTTTAGGCTGCCAGACAGTTTATATTCTTACAAGGCAGATTTAGAATTTATAGTGTGATCATCATCTATCTCTTTTGTTCTGAAAGAGAGAATGTGGTTTGTCATGTTCCAGAATCACAAACTTCACTTTGATCCAGACTTTAAATGTTTCACATGTCATCTCAACCCAACATCCTGGAACAAATGTATGTTTGAAAAAAGATGGAATTCACTGCAGCTGAGACCAACTTCCATTGTACAGAAAAGAAAATCAGGATGGAGAATTTATTTTAAGAAACATATTTTACTTCTTGAAACAATTAACAAAGCCTGTTACTATATTTAGGCTTTAAAGGTCACATTAATGGCATCATGCTATTTATTTTTTATCCATGGCTGTACAAAGGAACTGAAAATCATAAGTCTACAGCGTACCTGTCTGAAAGCAATATATTTGGTCTTCGCAGTTGCATTTTGTTACTTGTTTAGCTTGATTTGTAGAGCTTAATTTAGTGCACTTGTAAGGTTTTTTCCCCCCTGTGTGGTACTGAAAGCAGCAATTTTGGGAAGTGAAACTGCTACACTGTAAACATTTATGACTGATCGACCAATGACTTGGTTTGCTCAAGATAATCCCCTTGCATTCTCAACTGTGTGGCTATGAAAACAGATTATCAGAGATAAAAGGGTGCTGTGGAAAGGCAGAGGGGGGTGGCAGTGGTGGGAGATGAGATGGAGGAGGCTGCTTTCTTTGAAATTCTACTCTCACTTAGCCCCCTCCATTCCCAACAAATTCTCTGTGCACACGGCTCTCTGCATTGCCATAGAAACCTTCTTTTTAATCACAACAGAAACCTCATTTCCTGCTCCTGACAAAGAGTCCTCATTGCCTGTAGAGACCGCCCGCATGAGCCATTTCCAAGGCCCACCTCCTGCAGGCTGTACCTACCAGAGGCAACAGCAGCAGCCCCCCACCCTGTCCTTTTCACCCCTCCTTTTCCATATAAGCCCATTTTCCGACCTTTCTCTTCCTTTTGCTCAAAATCTACATATTTTCTGTAGCGCGGTCTGTTTAGCACCTAACTAACCCAACACCCTCAATTTCTGCAAGATTTATCTGCATACACTACAGGCAGTTGTGTTTCATTCTGGTAAATCCAACTTAAAACTAATTTACCCAGTTCCATGAAAATGACATATTATACCAACACACCTACACACACGCACACACAGTGATGTGAGCAAACAAACTCAGACATGCAAGCACAAGTCATGTTTCAGCAGAAGTCAGTCCATGCACTACAGGCTCCTTTGTGGCTTTATTCATCTGCTTCTCATCAAACTGTCACACCTTATCAACTGCTACGCCCCATGTCCTGTTCAGCCAATCACAACCTTTCTGAGAGATCCATTTGGTGTTTCAAAAACCTGAGGCGGGAGTCTGTTATGTTCTGCTTCGGTACATCAGGCAGCTACTTACTGCAAAATTGTCTCTTAAAATACAACTTACTTTCATTAAAGTTTTTAAAGGAAAATATTCAGTTCTTTGTGTCTGATTCTGCTCTGGGAACAAACTGCATTATCACTTAAAATTCTCAGTTCCCTTTTATCTACAACTGTTGTCTCAGAGTTTTATCTTTCTAATAGTTGGACCCAGAAAATACCCGTGTCCTGTTCCTCCGTCTCTGTCTGTCCCCATCTCATTTATTTATTTGGGAATTTTGCCAGGTATTTCCCCAGTCTGTGTGTCTGTAACCAGAATGCTCCCTCCCCTTAACGAAGGCCCCACCCCCCATACTCACACCCACCAACATCAAACCCTCCCTTGAGTGTTGCTAAGCAACCGTCAGCCACGAGAGCTGGTACATTTTCCAGCCAATCAAATTACTGAACATAATTTTGAACAGCTTTGATGAAGGAAAGAAGATACCACTGCTTTGTATCACGTCCCCTTCTCTTAAAGCCCATTTCATATTGGGAATGACTGTGGTTACCTCATTATACTGCACACACTGACTACTCGTCACAAAAGTGGAGCCTTTATCATTCCATGCCACTTCAGCCCAGTACTTCCAGTCCACCACTGGGGGGCAGCACAAACAGTTTCTCTCTTGCCACACAAGCTGCAAGAATTTTTTACTGCTGTTGCTAAGCAATCCTGACTCTCATGTCTTACCTGTGAAACATTTGTGATTTTTACAGATGTCCCTGACACCATTTTGTCTTTGTTTGCACCATTTTGAGATGCGCACTGTTCCATGTGGATGGAGAAAATCCGGCATTGCTTGCAGCACCGTTTCCACTTCCAACTAAACATTACACTTTATAAATCAAAATATTATCTAAAAACATGCACAAAGCCAGGCTTTCAGAATAAATGAGGTCCCTGCTGTGTCTGAGGTCCAATTTTTGGGTTAAATATTAGCCTTAAGCAGCTTCAGTTGACTTCATCTCATCATGCAGGAGGCAGGAAATGTGCTCTTGACTGATTAGACCAGCAGCTCTTGTCCTCCACTTTACCAGCGGTGGAGAGATCTACATGCTGTATGGGTAGATATGTTGTACAGCTTGTTGTTTCCTTTGTGTAGAAAGCTCTGACATGTTTGCACTGGCTGCTTTATAATCTAGACATTATCCAGCTGATCAAGTCCCATTTAAAATTTCTTTTATTTGTGTTGTGTTTTCTCTTTTACACTCCTGGTCTGCTGTCCCTCCCCCCTTTGGTCCCCCTGTGTGCTAGTGCCTCATCTCAGCTTTGGTTGCTGTGCAGATGGCTCTTTGTTGGTGCATAACAATGGGTCTAAGGTCAGTGTGCCTCATGCCATCAACACACTTAAAGTTCTCCACTACAGCTGTCTATGGCTTCATTTATAGTTTACCTAAATTTATTCCCATCCATCATTGAGCTGCATGTGTGAATAACATTATCCTGTTAAATTAAGAGGAAGTTGTAAAACCACAATCTAGTGCAATAATATCCTCTGCTTCACTGGTTGCAAACATGTTAACGTTTTCCAGTCATACCTAAGCTCTTTTGAATCTCTATGGTTCTCATCAGTTTTCTTGAATATTAAATATTTCAGTTGTTGGCATGCTTTGGAGCATGTGATATCACTGAAACAACCAGAATATCAGATCAGCCAGAGAAATAGAAATGCAAATCTACCATCTGTTCTGTGATCCCACACCAAAGTTCATCATTCAGCTAATGAAATAATTACATGTATCTTCCCTCTTAATACAGGCCACTGCAGTATATCCTCAGTGTAACAGGATACTCTGCACTGAAACAGTAAACAAAAGGAAGATTGATCTGTCACTCCTAGAAAAAGGACACACACAAAACCTTCTCCAACATCTTGATTTTAAACATCTTCAATAAAAGATCAGAGCTGCTTTGCTAACACATCTCATGAATGGGACTTTTTTGCACGTAAAAAAGTCAAAACTACTGGGCACTTTCAGTTGTGCAGCATTGGGTCATAAGGTCTTCAAACAAGTTTGGAGCAAGAAGGAGCAGGTAGAATGAAAGGCGGGAAACTAGGAGGAGGAGGAGGAGAAGGAGGAGCAATTCTTGTGAAGCAGTAGGAATTACTGGAAATTTCCACTTTTCTCTGGCAAGATGGTTGCAGGGGAGGGGCTAAGAGGTGAAATAAATAAGGTAGTGCAGCCCAAGTTAAAGTAAGGCTGTGAAGAAGAAAACCATTCACTATTTTTTAAGCATTTATTTTTCCTGACTCTGGGATTTATTATTTATATTACAATAGCATACATTGTAGCTTTATATTAACTGCAGTGGATTGTACATTTTAAACACTAAAGAAAAATATAAATAAATTTTATATTTGTATTAATTAATTTTTTTTCTGTGTGATACTCGACTTTGGTCTCTGTATGAAGTATTATTTTACCATTATTACCAATTTGGGGCCATTTTTATAAAACTAACATAGACTCAGTAATAAACTCCAACAAAAAAGCTATTACAATAATAAATAAAGCAGGTTATCTTCAGTCTAGTCACTTATTTTTTTGTAGGATCTGATATGTTAAAATTTCCTGATATTGTATATTTAAAAACAATGGAAATTATGTTTCGTGCTAAGAGGAAGAGTTTAAGTTCAGAGAAGGTCATTATAAGTTAAGAGGGATGTTTGTGTTTGAAACATGTAAAGTAAGAACAAATGTTAAAGTTATTGGTGTTAAATTATGGAACCAACTGAAGAATAAATTGAAATTCTGTAGCTCATTGTTGAGTTTTAAAGAAGCTTGTGAAATTCTCCAGGGCTGTGAAAGCACAATGACTTCTAAGTAACTTAAACTGAATGTTTATTAATTTTGGCTAATGTTTTATTTTCTGCAACTTCAGATATGGAGTTGGAGTGAATGGTGTTGATTGTATGTTCTTTATATGTATGTGTTTTGTATGTAACTGAAATAAAATATTTCATTCATTCATTCATTATGGAAGGCGAAATGCTTCTTGGTGTATATTAATACTTGAATGAATGGATTCACTCACAAAATGTTGAGATATGTCCCACAACAGTCGGCCAGGACTTGCTGAGAAACATGCTTTCTTTTCACCATTATTGTGAATGTAGACCACAATAATGTCTATCATTATTTTTGCGTAAACCCCCATTTATATACCTTTCTTTTCCACTGCAGTGTCCTCTACAGTCACCATAGAGTTACAGTACCATTTTAACTGGAAGATCTATCTAGGCCCTTTTGTGACCCATGTGCACCTGACCTGTCTAGGATTTTTTTTGAGTTGCTTCAACTATAGAAAATAGTGAGAGTCACATTAAAGATAAACAGCCAAGAAGCATTTTTGTGGATCAGCTTTCTCTTTAATGCTATGACCCTGAACAAAACATGCCTCTGGCTGATACATTTCACTACAGCTTACATTGTAACCTCTTTTACCTTCATTCATTCATAACAACAGACTCAAATATATGCATTCCTCTTCACATGGGAAGGGTCTGTCATCACACCTAGGAAACCCACAGAGTCACTTTGCATCACAGTAAATTCATCCCAATTGTCAGCTGGTTGTTAGTTAGTCAAATTCCTTATACAGTTTCCTTGATATTTTAGCCAAGAACAGCACAGTTTCTAAACTTAACTTTAGATTTTGACTGGTCCATGGTGGTCTCCCCACATTTAAAACAAACATGGGAGAAGATAACACACTTTCATTCATCCACATCCCCTAAAAATGTAAAAAAAACAAACAAAACACTATTTTACTTTTAACAAACCACCCAGCACACAGCCCTGGGAAACACTATCAGTCATCTTCTTAATCCTCCAAACACCAAACATGCATCACTGAAGTGACACACAACTGCCTTCAGGATATCTTGGCCCCATGAACTGAAAAAAACTTTGGGTTTCTTAATATATTAATAGTTTTTGCTGCTACTGTACACTGAATACATAATGATTACTCTTCCTTCTTGTTTTTTCTTCTTCTTCTTTTTTTTTTACTACATATAAAATATTTCAGATGCAACGTCTGTACTGTTTCTTTCTGCATTGCTTATGACATTTTTAAGTACTATTCTTAGAACATTGATCAAATCTCATTGTAAATTAAACATCTTTTAAGTACATATTATAAACTATTAGGACAACAGTACTGCACAATACATACTTTTTGCTGTATAATGGTGCAAAAAAGTAAATTTCTCCATTACTATGTGTTACCAATAATAATATTACTTTCCTCATCATCAGTAAGAACATGATTTTTACTCCGCTATACATTTGACTTCAGAATCCTGAGGAGAAGTTAACTTTATGTTGTCCCTGTACACTGCAGGGCTTCCATGAGAACCAGAGAAAGCCGGCCCAACCGTGCAGGACACTGCTGTTCAAAACAAAAGAACTCAGCTTGCCCCCAACAATTTCTCCAATTATCAGGACCCTTCCCCCGCCAAATCCTGACCTCTGCTCTTTGATGGGCCCCACTTCGCCCTACCCCCGAGCACTGACATTCCACAAGTCAGGTCAGCCAATTGTCTCCAGGAAATTAAGGTGAAATTAAGATGCTCAGCTCCCCCCATCCCATACCCTTATGCATCCACTGGCCTGTCAGCACACAATGCAACAGTTAAGTACCCAAAGAAATCTTTCCCCAGGCTATGGAAACTGATGCAAAATACTTTATTTACTGTAAAACATGTGTCACTGTGAACACAAAGAGGCTTTTCTTTTATACAGTATGGCTTTCTGTGGTCTCATAATTTTGAATAGCATGAAACAGTTTTCCAGTTCTTACTTGTGGAAAGAGTGGTAAAGCTGCCAGTTTCGCCGCATTAAAAGATGAATCCTTTTCTACATAGTTAAATAAATGTTTTTCTTTGACTGTGCTTCTTATTGCTACACTTCGGCTCACCTCGATTACCTTCAAAATATACACACTGCCATAACCCCCCCCCCCCCCAACCCTTCATTGTAATAGATCTTTGGCGCATGTTAACATGTAGAGGTAGGCAAATAAGAAAAAAAAGCCAACAGGAAATGATCTCACAAACACTCCCCCTCTCTGATTGCTCCCATTTTCCAGTGACAGAAAAGAGTGAGTAATGCCTTCTGCTGCTTTTAGCCTGTTCTCCTGCTCCTCCCATGGATCGAGGTTTTGCACTCTCCTTAGTCCATTACATTGTGGATGTCTGCTCCACTGCGCAGTCTGCACATGGTTTCCATTGCCCAAATAAAAGGATAACACTCTATGCTATGCCAAAAGGAATACTTGGCTTGAAGTGAAGTGTTGTGGGGATTGTTTTACATTTGCTTCTTCATATTTACACTGTCATCATTTTAAACGGACTTTAAAAAGTAATATTATTCTATTATTTTGTTCATTGTCCATAGCAACTTGTTTTTACTTGTTGTTTTGCTATATGATGCTAAAACCTTTCATACTCTGAACAGACTATAAATTTAAAAAAAAAGAAAGAAATCAGACATGAAAAATAAATCTTAAAAAGTGCCATGCAGCCCTTTGATCTCTAAGTGTAATTACAGCATTCATAATTAGGCCTATATTTCAGCTGAATCTGAGGTGAATGACTAAACAGGGCTTGGGAGGTTTCCTCAAAATCAGTACCTTGAATACTGGCATGGCATGGAGAAGATAACTGAGGATTAGCTTGTAGGAGGCCCTTAAATTAGAGGCTGGAGAAATACTCATGTCAATATATCCTCCTTGGATGTGCAGGGACAAGTTGAAGACAAAAACACTGGTAAGGCTGTCTAGAAATATTTGAAATCCAGACCAAACTGATGGCATGTGTGGCAACACTGTTGTGTGTTGGAGGTATGCAGTTAAACGAGCAGAGATCAAACCATTGCACTGACTACAATCTCAGATGGTAAATGTTTTATGAAACTGAGTGATAAGTGGGTGTGGGTGAAAACAATGGAAGGTGTGGTAAATAAAATTGGGCCAAGACAAAAATTTTGTTAACACATAAGAAAATCTGTTATATCTCACGTTCCTTCAAGTTTTGTTTTTTAACCTGTCTTTATAGAAAGGGGGGGGGGGGTTCTTTTTTTTTTTTTTTTACGGACAGTGACATGCTGTCCTTATTCAGGCTCCGTTGAACTGAGGGCCCACACAGTTGCATGTTGCCATTTCCTTTGGTTTAACAGTTGGATGAGTCAGTGCGGTGATGGTAAGGAAAATTACCACAAGCAAAAGACGCACAACTTGTTTTTATGCAAGACAACACCAGTATACATTTTTCATCAAAAAATAAAATGTAGAATTTGTTAATGGAATCATTGTAATTATATAGAATATTATGCAATGTCACATACTTGAAGATACAGAAAAATCATAGGGAGTCTCAATGTGAGAGAAATATGTTAATTAGACAATAATACATTAAATTACAGCCTGCCGTTTGATTTGCATTGGTATGGTTCACACAGTCCTTCCATGTCAATTATGTTTAATCAGTACACCTGAGCACATCAAACACTCAGTTATGACAAAACCCTCCATTAATTAAAAAAAAAAAAAAGCATCATTATAGAACTATGGTATGCAGTATAGACATGATATATATGTTTTTGTTGGCTTTTGTTTTTTTTTTTTGTTTTTTTTTTACTTTTCACTGTAATTTAGTTTTTCTCAGGATGTGTATGTTAACCATGTCCTCGGATGCCCTTTGACCTCAGGAATGGTTCCTTTTTTGTCCCCCCCGATGATTTTTATTAGCTTCTCTATGCGGTGAGTATTTAGAATTTTTTTATAAAACAAATTTAATATTGTATTAAGAGTATTTGTTATACAATGCACTCTGTAAAAAGAATTTCTAATCACACATACTTACTGTTCCACACCACACCCAATTGCTGTCTATGATTAACTCCTCCTTATCCTAGTTTTTCTTTGTTATCAAATATACCCTGGAACAGAGAAGGTTTTGTTTGCTGAAGTTCACTTCCTCTTTAAATCTTTAGTAAAAACATTATCTAAATTTAAATTACATGGATCAATTGTAGAGACAAAGGCTGAGTTACTTATTGCTCAATATTTCTTATAAATATAATATATAATATAGTATATAATCGAAGTTTATATAGAACTAAAAAAAATAATCTAGTCAGGCTTTTCAGATAAGTTCTTAGGGACAAAGAACTTATGTATTGGTGTAAGAGAACACTGAAAAGTTTAAAAATGTTTATTAATGTAGCAGGTGCACTGTGAGAGTTACTCTAAAGAAAAAAAAAGGGAAAGTCTAAGCACAATTAACCAGGAAATCATTTTGTTCCTAGAGTTAAATATAGAAAGGAGGCGTGGCCAAATGCTTTTCACATCGTCACATTATTCCATTTTGCTTGTAATTTGAAACCGACCCCATGTCTACACAGAAGTGCAAAGACAAAAGGACTCTTCATTGGACATTTCTCCACAAACTTTACGAACCTGTCCCCTTACGACAATGTTCAATCGTTAAAACTGTCTAACAAATTCTTACAACTTTAACGAGAGGGCCACTTACATCCATTGTTCAACATTTAGGTGAAATCCACACGTAAACTGGTGGGCAGTGGTGGTGGTGGGGGGTGTCGCATGTCATAGAGCAGCGCTTTAAAACAATTGACCAATCAGCGAAGAGGTCGTCGGTAGGCGGAACGTAGTACTTAGATAGGCAACCAATTAAACCAATAAAAAACTCCGTTGGTCGACATCATCCAATAGCGTGCGAGATCGGCCCGCTGTATCCAACGAGTGTGCATTTTCAACGAGCTCGAGAGAAAAGCAGAGACGGGCAGACATCATTTCTCTTTCAGCGTCATTGGACTGTCCACACGAAGGCAAAGCGCCAAGAAATTAAATCTTTTTTTCTTAAGAGGAATATACGTATCCAAATTTATTCACAACTAGCCATGGCCGACACAGCTGTTGACACGACCGCAACTGCAGAGGTTACAGCCAAGGTGCGTTTCATTCAGTCTTTTTTCTCGGTTGAACTGTCGTGTTAAAAGATTTTGAGAACTTTTTAAAGTTGTTGTTTTGTGTATGTTAACAATGGCTTCGGTTTGGGTTAAAAACAGCCGGCTGGTCGGCGGTGGGAATAAACCTTCACCGTTAACGCTACTTTATGTAAATTAAAGCAGTGAAAAAAAAACCTGTATAGCCTGAAGGACCGAAAATGTCGACAATTATCAACAGCTGGTGGGATTAATTCACATTTTCCCGCGCGGACAGCAAAACATTACATCTGAGATATTTAGTGTATGTGATGTGGTTAGCTAAATATGTGTTGTTGAGCAGACAAAGCGGCATAAACGGTACCGCTGATGAAGTGGGCTGCTGTGGGCGGGAAGCAGCAGTAACGATACGGCGCGGGTTGGAATGAGTGTAACACTGATTTTTCTTTTTTGTTTTTCATTGAGAATTAAAATAGTAATAGCAGCATTTTTGTCAGATACATTTTTGGTAACGCACTTTGTTTTTCATCAAACGTGTGGCACTTGTGAATAAACTATCAAAACTGTTCAACACAATGATTGAAGACATGCTTTTACTTTGTAGGAGCTGAAAGAGAAGAAAGAAGTAGAAGTGGAGGAGGAGAAGGAGAAGAAGACCGACAGCGAGGACGCACCTGCCAATGGCACTGTGAGTTGGAGACGAGGACAAGCCTCATGGCCTTTTGTCTTAGCACCCCTCATCATGCAGGTGTCGCTGCACCCGCCTCCCCCCTTCTGTTCAGCTGCTCTCCACACTGTGCTTTGTTTGGGTTGTGAAATGGCACAGATGTTAGCTAGCAACGCTTTGGATGTCTCCATTGGTTTTTCTTGACTGAGGTTTCCCAGAGCCTGGTGGCTAATACCCTGGGGAACGCTACACACATGCTTTTTTAAGTGTCCCAATGTCCCTGAGGAGTCTGTACATATAAAACAGTCTAGGAGGATTATTCCAACTATGCTTGGGATTCCATGGTATCATTTTGGGGGGTTTGCAACATGGTCCATTATCCATTACTGTTTACTTAAAAGGCCAGTGAAGCCATGTTTTACTGGACTGACATTTCCTTCTCTTTTCAGAATGGTGCTGATCACAGTGACAAAGTGGAGACTGCAGAAGAGGAACATAAGAATGGAAATGGTACGTTTAATAAATAAAGCCTTATTTGTAAAGTTTCCAGATATTTAAATTCCTAGATTATTTTGTAAATATCCTCACTATCTATAAGGACACTATATCTTTGTGTGTCATTAAGATCAAAATTTATTTTTGTTTTCCTCTGGTCATCTTGAATCCAATTGACACCTAAAAGTAAAAAAATGTGGCGTCTAAATGGTTTCATCTGTGCTTTACAGGGAATGCAGAGGAGGCGCCCCCTGCTGAGGAGGCTGAAGCACAGCCTGTGAAGCGTGCAGCAGAAGAGGAGGAGGTGTGTTTTCTTAAAGAATTACAATCCATTGATTCCTGTGGCCTAACTACACTACAATTTTTATTCTTAATGATTTTTTTTTGTTTATTAGGAGAAAGTGGAGACAAAAAAGCAGAAGACAGAAGAAAATGGAGAGTCAAAAGAGGCTGAAGTGGAGGCCTAGATCTCTGCCCTGCTACATGTTTGCAGCACTGTCTTAACCAGCCTGGTCAACATCGTGTTCTAGAGCTTGTGCTTTCTTTGTCTTTGAGAGATTTCTTTTTGTTTGCTCCCATGTTATCACATTGCACTGGAGTCCTGAAACATAGTGGCCCTGCCTCCTTTTTTATGAAATGTTATTTATTGGTCTTTCAAGTGAGCTTTTTTTCTACTTGTACAAATTGGGCCACACCAAGAGAACTTTTTTTCTTTTTTTTTTTTTCAAGGTTTTATATCAGTATGTTAGAAGCACAACCTCTATTATGTCAGTGCTGACCAGATGATTCATACATACAGGCAGCTGCTCACCTCCAAGGCTCATGTTGACCTTTCAGATTCACTTAAGGACCAAAGATAAGTTTTAAGCAGGGGCTAATGGACAGTTGTTGGCATTATTAGTTGAGGCATGATTTTTGTGTTAAGCTGCTAGTTAATCCTTGGCTTGGCTGCCCTGTTATTATAACAGATGGTGCAAATGAATAAAGGGGCTCTGTCTTGTGCCTCTATAAGATTGCTTGACCCTGTTTCACACAGGCATGATTCTCCAATGTTAATTAACCCCTCTTAAATCTTAAGGCTTTGGTCATTTCTGTATGCATTCCACGCAAGTTTGTACCATTTATACTTTTGTTTCTAGCGTTTTCAATGACTTATGTTAAGGCTGGGTAGCCCAGTTTTGTGTCCAAGACTGCCTTTTTCAGAACCAGAATGACATTCGGTTACTTCAGCCACTGCTTTGTATATTCTGAAACAAATAAATTGTCTTTTTACTTAAGTGTGTGTGTGTATTTTACCTGTTTGTAGTTCATTGCTGCATCTGAAAACTGTCTTTATGTGTAGATGATGTCACTTGACCCAATTTTTATTAACATGGAAAATGGCTGGCTTAGATGCAGGATGGAACTGGAATAATCTCACTCACTTAGTAATGGAAAAGGGTGCAGCAAATCAATGGGTTGACTGTCTTGTCTCTTGACTCCCCCCTGTGGTGTACTTACGGATTGCAGATTGTTCAAATCAAGCTTTGGTAAAGGTGTGTATATGCACTACAATGGTAACGGGACAAAATAATTGACACAGGAGTCCAAAATGGCAAAATGATGATTTTAGTTTTAACTGAAGCCTAAAAAAGTATTTTACAGTAACACTGCTAATATTGAGCAATAAGTGATTCAATTTAACACAAAACTCAATTTTATTTATTTTTTTTTTTCAAGCAAGCTGCAACAGCATGATCTGCACAGTTACTGTTTCCTCAGAAACATGAGCATGTTGTGCATCCAGTCAGTCCAGGAGGCTTTAATAGTAGGCAATTATTGACATTCAGCTGATGCAGCAATTATGACTTGCACCATATTGTTTGGGTGCACATTTGTGAGAGCCAGTCAATAAAATAATCACAATGACTTGGACTTAAAAGGCTTAGAACCAGCTAAATACTTAAATTTACTCTGTTAAAGCCCTGAAGTCAGATTTGATGCTTGTGTTGAGGCAGTAAAGCATACCATTTGCCATGGCACAACAGATGTCAGAATTAAATTATAAGTACCATTTTGCAGATGAAGATGGCAACAGTAGGATGGATAAAACAATGATGTTTGACCTTTCCTGTGAGGGCTAATTCAGATGGGCCAAGCATGGTGGCGCTGAAGCCTACTACCTTAAGCATGCACCCTGATGATGACAAATAAGCACTTTCTGCTGGCTTATGAACCCCCACAGTTTTTCCCTTGCATTGTTGTCCACCTTCAGTGTTACCCATAGTTCACATGTGTCTTCTCTTTGTTTGTTGTTCTTCTGTTTTGTTCGGTTTCCGATTGAATGCTGATTCACACCCCAGTTTCAACTTCTCCTCTTCCTGATAATGACAAGAATCACTGTCATTACAATGGCATGGCCAGGAGAAGGGTGACAGCTCACAGGGCTGTCCATGGCTTAGTGAGGGCCCAGATAGAATTTGCCACCAGTACATGTGTCTGAATGTTTTGAAGGTGTGAGTCATGAGTCATAGGTTTATGACGCTGTAGGTAACCGGCATTGTATTAATAAGTGGGACGTAATTACGAGTCGCCCAGCATCAAACAGTGGAATTTGGGGATAGGTCACTTGGATTTGTTTTGAGTTAGTTTGATTTGACTTTAGAATGGTGCATCTAATGATTGTGTGGTTGGTAGTGTGCTATTTTTATTTACTACGAAAATTGTGAAGCCCTTCAAAAACCGTAACTGTGATTAAGCCTTGTTAAGCTTCATGTGAATATTAAGCAGGTCTTGCCAAATTATGCTATAAGAGGTCTTGAATTAATGAAGAGACATTAAAATCGTGTGTCTGAGTGGTCACTGGCAGCACATTCATTTAGTCAGAAAATCCTGCCTATAGTGTGATGCTAATATGCTAACTCAGAGAAACAGGCAGGTAGACATTTCTTTGGCCATATGACCAAAACAAAACATTAACAAAGGCTTTGAAAGATTACATTGCAGCTCATGCAGACGTTAGGCAACTGATAAAAGGAAGAAAAAGAGGGAAAAGCTGTGATTAGCTTGTGTGTAGTGGTCAACATTTCTAACCTGGACATCAACAAGCAAGATAAGATGATGAAAAATTTTACAGCAAAGAATTAGATTCACCAACAGCTCCACCCACGCACACAAACACACAAATTACACTGCATTCGAAGAGGCCACACATTCGTTTGCAAAAGTTAGGAAAAAAATACATGGGCACACACACTGTATGAACACACTGGTCATGTACACATATTAGAGCAGTGGCCAATGTCTGTCTGTCTGTCTGTCTAGCTCTGAGAAGAGCAGTGCTGATTGGTGTAAAATAATATATGATGACACTGTGCTGTACAGTGTGCGGCAGGGTGTACAGTGTGTTTGTCCTATGAGTGCTGTGAAGGGCAACACACTCAGACACCAAAGTGACAGCATGAGAGTGTGTGCCCGTAAGTGTGTCAGTGAGGTAAAGTGAATTAAGAGGCTTTTCTAAATGTGCACCAATAGAGGCTGGGTCTCGCTTTCGGGGGGCTCACCCTCAGGGGGGGGCAGTTGGTACACCACGCAGAGAGAGGAGTACAGACATCCCACGAATGACATCAGACTCGCAAAGTACATCACTCCCTGGGCCCCACCCACCAGTGAGGTTAGAGGTCCCATCGCCACAGAGACCAGGATCTGAGCCAGGAAATACTGGCAGCTGAGCAGAGAGATGTCCACCCCCATCCCTCGTCTGGTCCCTTCCTCTGAAGAGCCGCAAAACTGAGGAGCACAGAGGAAGAGTTAAGTAATACTTTCAATTACAAAATGCAGTAAGTTAATGTTAATCAATTACAGAGGCAAACTTAAAGATTGACTGAGTAACACGAAGTGGCATCTAGTGGTGAGACTCAAACTAATGCTGAGGAATATGACCAAAACAAATGTTTTCCAATATTACTTGTCTTTCACAATACAAGAGTTTTATTATCAAACCTTTGAGCTATGGTCAGCCAAGACTACATTTGACTGGTAATGCACCTTATTGCATGCCCTAAAAACATAATAAATGTGAGGAAGTCTTCATAGACACAGTGACATAACATTACAGAGGAGTTGTTCCCTCTGAAGAAATAGATAAATAATTTAAAAAGAACAAAAAACATAAGAATTGTTAATATTACACACTAATCACAACCAAAGTTTTCTTATTATGTATTAAATCCTTTTCTACACTTAAATTCCCTTAAATCCTACACACCCTCAACCTTTATAGTTAAATGAGTTGAGTTGAGGAGACTCACCTGAGGGCTCTGGTAGTATTCGCACAGCAGAGAATAAGGCAGCGTGCATAAAGAGGAGAAGAGCACTCCGTAGGTGACACACAGAGAAAGTACCACATATAGGTTGGTGGACAGTGTGGCTAGGCCGGTGCCCAAACCAAATGCCAAGTAGGCAAAAAAATATAGAGTGCGAAGAGAAAAACGCTCCTCCAGTTTCTCCAATATGGCTAAAAGTTGAGACACAAATCCAAAGAGAAACAGAAAGAACAGTTATAAATCTGTAAGTAAAACTAGAGGGCACAGTTGCACTAGCAGCCATACATGATGTATTTTACCTGAATAGAAAGCAGCACTGAATGCATAGATGCACATGCCCCAGCAGCCCATACTGACACCAGCATTGTAGCGTTGGTAAGCTTCAGAGTCATGGGGAGCTTTGGGGTCTCCTTCAAATACCACCTCCCCCATGAAGTCAGTATAGAAGAGCAGCATGCCTTCAAAGGACAGCCAGCCT
Organism: Maxillicosta whitleyi; assembly: GCA_029822895.1. Lineage (NCBI taxonomy): Eukaryota > Metazoa > Chordata > Actinopteri > Perciformes > Neosebastidae > Maxillicosta > Maxillicosta whitleyi. The sequence continues at coordinate 7,436,257 of JAPSES010000211.1, forward strand.
GAAGCAGAAATAAGGAGAGTTAACCCTTGAGTGGTCTAACATCATCAACACCACTTCATTTTCTTTTCATTTTATTCTTTTTACTCATTCCTTTCATGAAAATGCACATACAACTGGCAAACAAATACATTATATTTACAAACCAGCATTTTACATCATTGGAAAGGAGCAGTACGAAGAATATAATTCTTATAATTCTTATGAGTCTTCCCCTCTCTAGAATACAAAATAATCTTTGCAGTCATCTAACAACCTTTTTCTAAAGGTACATAATGGCCTTCACTAAACCTGTAAAATACGACAGCATAATTGAACTGAGACTACATTGAATTAAATTTCAACATAAAATAGTCTATAAGTGATGATGTTTTATATTAGAGTTGATTTAAATGGATAATAGATATAAAACATATTTTCATCTGTACACTCTCATTAACTGGACATTTTTACCAAGCATCCTAAAAATGTACTTCTACTTTTTTTCCTGAATACTTCCTCTGATATAACAAACTGTTTACACTTGTTTTATGAATTATCTGACTTTACATCACTATAAATGAGGATCAGGCCTCAAATATCCTTCTGTTTTCTGTACGTGAAATAGGTTTTCTTACCCAAAAAATGATTAGTGCATAAACTCCGCAGAGAGGGAGGCATTCTGTAGATGGCTATACACAGCAGCTTCATTGACATTTGGGATTCTCCTGTCTCCACATTCTCACTGAGATCACTTTCATAGCGCACCCCATTCAGCAAAATGTTAGCCACCTTTGCCACAAAAAAACACAGAAGACAAACACTGTGGTTAAAATGCTCAAAGCAAGTGACTTATCAGCTCCTGTCATTTAAAAACAATGTGACTGACCTGCTGGCTGAAGGTCACTGTTCTCCTTCGTCCATTCTCCAACCCAACAATCTGAGTTGCTAAAGGCTCCTCCATGAGAGCAAGACTCTGAGGTCGCTTTAGGATACCAGCAGTAGAACCTCGATGTGACCCTGCACCAGGCTGTGCCCCAGCGTTGACCTGAGATGCTCCATGAGGCTGAGCATCTCCATCAGACTGAGGCTGTTCTGCATCCTGAGATTCCCCTGCAGGAAGAGCCTCCACATCTGCCTGTGTTTGTCCTACAGGATGGCCCCCTGTCCTCTCTGTGGACTCATCAGGTGGAGGGGAGTCTCCAGGAGGCATTGGGACAGCGGTGGAGTTGGGGTCGAGGCCCTGTGGCGTCTGCTGGCCTGTATAGCAGTCTATGAGTACTCTGTCTATGTAAGAGGTTCCAAGTGAAGAGGCAAACTCATTGATGCCTGTTAGTGAGCTGTCTCGACTTATAAAGCTGCCATATTTGGGAGTGAGGGGGCTCAGGGGGGATATAGGGCTAGTCAGGCCTGCACAAAGACGTGCACTTGCACTGCAAGAATGAGCCAGAGGGTCAGGATTACATGGATGAGAATTTGAGAAATTATAGCTGTAAAGACCCTCCTCGTCATCCTCATCGAGTCCTGGAGCTGATCCTGGGGGGACAGGAGGAGACGGAGGAAGAGGGAGGCTTGGGCTTTTCAGATGACTTTTACTTGGGTTTTTGTTGGGTTGGCTCTTTGGTAGAGGTCGCTCAGGAATACTTATTAGGGTCATGGCTGTGGCAAACACCAGGGTGATACTGGTGAACAGGTATATAACTCGCAGCTGACCTCCCATGGACTTTCCGAATTGGGTTTGGTCCCAGTTGATGCCTCCCACAATGTAGCCGAATCCACCTCCTAGTCCTGAGGAGTAACAATGTGAGACACAGCTCTTAAAACCTTTGTTCAGAAATTGGTCATTTTTATTTAATGTATTGCAACAGACCATAATACACCAGCACACAGCACATAGAACAAAAAGAAATAATTTCACAAATGTTCACAAGTCAGTTTTGTAATTACATTTCATATTTCATTTTAGAGTTAACTGACGGATCCTCTGGAAGATCAGTGCATGTTTTTACAAGACAAAGTGTTAAGTCATTTTTTTCTCAGTTTTCTTCCTTTTTAAATCATTCTTATCATATCAAAAGTGAGTGCCAGCCATGGATGTGTTATCATATTCTGTGCTTGAAAGCTGGAATTCAATTGTCATTATTATATAACCTACTCATTAGATAACTGCTAGTTCCTTTTTTTTTTTTTTTTTTTTTTTTTTAAAATAACTGAACCCCCAGGTTTTTATATTGTAAAGTAATTTTATTTACATGCCATTAGTGCATGGATGTTAAGCCCCCGATCTTGGTCTTCTGGGCTACACACATCCATCATGTAGGCATGGCTTGGGTTGTCAGCTGAATCAGCACTAAAGTCCATCAGAACCACACCACACACTGTCAGGACAATTCCCCACTTGTGATTTGATGCTGTGTCAGCCAGTACACCTCCAATGTCCCGCCCATTCAGCACTAGGGTAAGACCAACCAAAGCACCTGCAGACCACAATAAGATTAATACAGATTGTGAAAACAGATCTACAGTCCCTTCTATGGCTGTGAAAGGAGAACTGACTTAGTATTTGATTTAAAAAAAAAAAAAAAAAGTTTAACCGAAAGCACACATTACAAACTGTGCAGATTGAGTTTCAGAGTTAAAAACGTTTTAACAGGCTGGGATGGTATAATAAGGATGCTATCAAGTTGCATAATGGAAAGTGTAGGATCCAGGATGTTGTGTCCCTACCAATGTTGAGACCCAAAGCTTTTTACTTACCAATGGCCAAGGCGAAAATGAAAGGTCTTCTTCGCCCAAAACGGGATGTACAACGATCACTCCATGCTCCTATGAGTGGCTGAACAAGGAATCCTTTAAAAGCCAAAGACAGAGACAATAACATAATGATGTATTATATATTTATGTTCCCCTGTTTTTCCATGCTATATGGTAGTCAACTTACCCAGTATGGGACTAATAAACCAGACCAAGCTGTAGAACTGATCAGGGAGGCCCATTTGTAGAAGTACAGGAGTCACATAGGCTGTCTCCATGGCATAACTAAATTCAATACCAAATAAGATGCAGCCATTGAAGAGGAGCTCTTGGAAGGTACGCCTTGGAGGGAGCTCACTAAGGTCCAGCTGATCTAGGGGGCAGGGTGTGTTAGGTGGCGGAGGAGGTGAAGGTCTTATTAACTTCCGGCGCTTTGGCTGCCTTTGGAAGTTGTTGGCACGGTGACTGAGGTGCCGAGTTGTGGACGTTGGGAAGCTGGCGGTTTTAGGGAGCGAGCACCTCCAGATGCCTTCCTGAGCTGTTGATAACCTCCCTCCAGGACTGGCCAAGAGGGGGTCACTGGGGGTACCCATGCCTGGAGATGACATCTCTCTCAAGCCAGCTTACACTACAGCATGTAAAAAGATGACAAACAGCTGTTTCAGTAAAATGATTTGGGTTGAGTGTTTTACATCAGATGACCAGGATGATTGCACTGAGACAAAATGAACATGTGAGTTACTTAGTGTTACCAAGAGGACACTGCAGTCACCATCAAACAGCAACGATAGCACAGCAATGAAGAGCACGACGTACTGCAACCAATGCGCATGTTAGTGTGCGCAGAGCCCATGTGCTCGGTGTGGCTGACTGTAGCACTGTAGTAGGCTATGCGGCAGCTCTCATGAAGCCTGTTTCCATTTTAATATTTTATGGAGGAAGCTAAAATCGGGCACAAAGGAACCGCTGCGTCTTAATGTTGACGCTTTATAGATAATAGCGTTCATTTCTCAATGTTTCCGCTTAAACCCAAATAAAACATCTCGACTATTCCAGCTCCTTTATGTGGCCACGTATCCGATCGAGTGCGCCCATGATCGGTACCCCCCCCCTCGACATGACATTTGGTTTTAAAGGTGAAGACCACACAATCGACTAAACTGCGTGAGAAGATGAATCAGGCGTGCAGATGCAAACGTGAAAGAGGATAATTACCTTATTGGGGCGTCTCGTCATTTATTGCAGCATACTGTGTAGGTAAACACACCAACCATTATGAGTTACAAAAATCGTAGGATAAATTACAGGAGTCATGATTGCTTTTTGTTTCCTTTGATGCAGTCATCCCCCCGCTCTCTCCTCCGTCCCTTCTCCTTCCCCCTCTTCATCTCCCCCTCCGCGTCTTCCTCCAGAGCTGCCGTGACGTCACACCCCTCCCTGCAGCATCAGCACCAGTGGACCCCTGAACAAAACTCACTCACTCTGTCTGTCTATGTATGTATGTATGTATGTATCATCTATCTATCTATCTATCTATCTATCTATCTATCTATCTATCTATCTATCTATCTATCTATCTATCTATCT
>JAPSES010000211.1:7448536-7461598 GCA_029822895.1 Maxillicosta whitleyi
ACCACTGCGCCACCGTGCTGCCCATTGGGCGGGAGCATTAAGGGTCTTGCCCAAGGACCCTCACTGGCAGCTCAGTTGTTTGGATTTTTGTTTTTTGTTTTTTGTTTTTTTGCGTGCATGCATCCCAAGCCACTGAGCCAGCCAGCTGCGCTCTATCACTCATGTTAATGAGTTGTCAATGTCAATGACAAAAAAAGAAAAAGATATCACCATGTTTATTGACTGGTTTGAGCAGATCAGGATCAAATTCTCTTAAGAGACGAAATGTATTTTAATTAAATGACTCTGAGTTAATGTTTTGAGTTGGACCAATATACCATTTCAATTGTGATTAATTAATTAAATCTGAACCTAGAGCATAATCTGTCAGTTAGTCAGTCAGTCAGGTAAAGTTTCATAATGTCTTCCACATATAATTATTTATATATTATTATTTATTTATATTTTGTCAAAGAAAATCTACAGAAAATAGCTGAAACTAGTAAACAACTGCCCTTGTCTAATGAATGAATTGCCTGCAATAGCAGTCAGTTAGTTAGTGTTGGACAATTTAAAATTTTTAATAGTATTAATTATTTACCAAGGTGACCAATTTAGCTGTTGGAGTTGGATTAATCTAATTTAATTCAACTAAGCTAGGTCAATAACTTAATTCTTTAGTTTAATTCAATTTTAATTGCATTTTTAAAAATTCATTTGATGTAAGTTGTAATTGTTGGATCGATTGATGTTAATTGTAATAATTCAAATAAAATACATATTTGAGTTGCATATGCTTAGTGATAGGCAGAGCATATCAAAAGGTCAAATCTACCATTTCCCCTAGCCAATAGTGGGCGCTATGACTTTTAATATTTCCATGTTTTTTGTGTTCAGGGCAGGTGCATATTGAATGAACTGTCAACTTATAAACAGTTTTGTGTCAACATGTTAAGAGTGAACTGACTAAATGTGAAGCTAATTAAATGAAACCTCTGACCTTTGACTTTGTCAAAATTCGACATGAGTAAATTGTCAACAATGGCAACAAAATTCAAAATGACCAATGTTGACCGACTGCAGATAATGCATAACAAATTTGGTGCAAATTAGCGACAGTAGCCTGGACCAGACGTCTTTAGGGTGTGGTCTGGACATGTTTTTATAATATCATATGCAAGACCTGTAAAAGATCAAAACTTAATCATTTTGCGTCTTTTGTGAGTTTTCCTCCATGTGTATCCCCTCAAAAATGGATGTGAAGGAATAATAGAAAATAAAGAAAAATATTGATCATAACTTTTAATAATAGTAAGTAACAAATAGTAGAAAGTGCAATAACAAATAAGACTATAGATTTGTTGGAGCTCAGGCCCAGAAAATATATCACATAGAAATGACATTTCATACATTTTATTTGCTTTTAACTTTTTATCAAGCCTTTGGAGATGCATGAAAACCACTTTGTACTTTGATTAGTGCATATTTCTACTTGCAGTTGTTTTGTCTTTCTCAGTAGCAGTAATTACTTTATTTCTCAGAAGCAGTTCATAATGTTTCATATCTGTATAAATGACTAAAGACTCTGTTGTGTAGCCAACTAGACCAAACTGGATTCAAGCTGATGTTTGAATAAAAATAGATCATCATTAAACAACAAACCTTTTAACCCATAAAGGTCCAAACACCCAAAGTCAACTAAAACTACATCTACTGATCTAAAATGTATAATACCCGTTAATCCACTAATCCTATCAATACATGTAAATAATTGGTGTAAAATACAGTTTATCATCATTTCATGGTCATTACATATGACCCATTTAGACAATTGGAGGCTCCGTAGTGAACATAGAAACATCATCACCAATGACAGTGGATGGACACAATGAGTTTATGTTCAGATAATGACAGATTTTACTGAAAAGTTACTTTTTCGTCAGTCTTCTCTGTTTTTTTTTTTTTTGGTATAATAACTCTCAAGTTTAATCTGAGCTTTTATGAACATCTATATGATTATTACATTAAATATTGGACAACACCTGATTTCCATTGGAAAAATGCAAACAGAGAATTATTTCATAATAAATGGTGACAAATCACTTAAGAAATGTTAAATATAGTGATAAAAGTCATTTGGGAACTACCACAAAAGGAGCATTTGGTATTTATGGCTTAAGTATATAAATTCATTATTTTCTGGGGTTTTTTTTCTTACAGTGCAATGACGACGTTTGTACACGATGATGACACTTCAAGCTCCAATGGAGTTTTAACAAGACATTGATACTTGGTGATTTTTCTTTTTTTTTACAACAATGTATATGATCTTTATTATATTGCAGTACTAAATTAAATTAACATGCTTTTACTAATATTTTTTATTAATGTAATGAACATTCACTTGCCCTTTTGATTCTGATGATTGTTTTTTTTTTAATGGTCTATGTGTTTATTTACTTATTAATATGCAAATAAATGTATTATGTCTTTGTATGTCTTGAAATTATTTTTTCCCCATTTTGATTACAGTTATTTATGGAAAACTATTTAACTTATGTTAAAATTCCTGAAAGTGTTTTATTATTTGTGATTTGACATATCTGGAAGGCTGTGACATTTTGAACTTACAAGCTATTAGTTGCTATGGGCAACAGCATACTACAGATGTGCAGGAAAGAGACATATAAATTAAAATTTAAGAAAAAATGGATAAGGGGGTAGCCACCCTGTACTGACATGTAGTTAGTTAACTCTCTTATTTTCATAGAATTTCAAGAATTCAAAAGCCTCAAGTTCATTGACGCTATGAACATTTTAGCTGTGTTGAAGGTTTGGGGATCTACAAGCCTGATGACTGTTGTAATTAATTTTAATTTTATTCTTTATTTCATTCATTTTACAGTTTAAACAGTTTAATCAAAATACAAAGGTTCACAGTGCTAGAATGAAAGGGAGCAGAAAGAAGACTAGTCTTATTTTATCTGCTCCTTTAAATCAATTTCTAAAGATAACATGAACAACAAAAAATGTGTGTATACACACACACACACACACACACACACACAAATAATACAATAAAAACACAGACAGTCACAGGGGAAGTAATGGTGAAATACTGTCAACATTGTTTCATAGTCAATAGACAGTATGGTTTATGTTTTTAATGTTTCCTTCATTCTTGTTCCATGTATCTGTGAAATGACTGGGGTTTGATTCTAGTTTAGTCATGGCCTGGTTAATGTGTTGGATGGGTTAGTGTGTGGGAACTGTAAATGCATCAACCTCTGGGTCTCTACGTTTGCTGTGTCAATCATGGGAGTAAATGGAACAGTTTTTAATGCAGCAGTATCTCCCAGGCATCTTCGATTGGACATATTTTACAAACAATTTACAGAAACAATGAAAGCACTGCTACGGGACTGTTATTGCCTCAAAATTCAAAATGGTGAAATGGGGCGGGGACGCTGGTTGTTATGTCATCTCCTCAGTCCTACACAAAATTAAATCTATATGATAATTATTGCTTCATTGCTCATCACTTTATATTGACCATTGAATATTTTTTTCCAATAGATTCCATGTAATGTGATATTGGTATAACATGATCTATTCTTGAAATTACTACTACTGTATGTATTTAATTTTACTTCTTCAGTAAATTCAATAGGCATTTGAAGCCATTTATGATGTGAGTCTGTATGTAACTCAAAACCAATACAGGAAGCCTTTTAGGTGAATGTTTAAGGTTCTACAGTATCACAAATGCACGCATTAGCACTGAATTTATGCTATTTGTACCCAAAACCATGAAGAAAAAAAACGGTCAGCGATATTCTAATAAGCACACTCATTTGCTTCTGCACCGGAGAAAATACAATATCACACAAAATGTCAATTACTGTTCCTTTAAGAATACAGACTTGAGATTGTACCAGTTGAACAGTCACTTTAATGGTGATAATTACAGATCTGAGTCACAAAAATAGCAGTTAGTCTAGATAATTACATAGCAGCAGAAACATTCATAAAACATCTTTAACATCTGAATTCTTGCAAAGCAACAAAATATTTCATAAATATTCATGTAGATAAATAAATTCCTCTGATGAGTATACAGATGAAACATATTTATATAAAGCAAAAACATGTATTTGGTTGGTATTTTATAGACGGCACCATGTCACCATGGAAATGTTGAAGCTAAAAATGAAGGTAAGAAATATCTGCTTTTCTTCTGACCTTATTTGTACTGTTTGTGTAAATACTGCAGAATTTAACATCTAGTATCTACAACAACACATAGTTTATTATGCACGCGTTTTGTTCATTTAACAACTTTGTGCTGTTTTACTCTTTAACCCATAAAGACCCAATCGCCACCGGCAACCAAAACCATCCACTGATCTTAAATTATTAATATCTATTGATCCATTAATCCTATCAGTAAATGTAAATACTTGGTGTAAAATACAGTTTGGCATCTATTCATGGTCATCAGATATGACCCATTTGGACCTTAAGAGGCTCCATAGTTACTGTGGAAACACCATCATTTTCTACAACATTGAAAAACCCATAGAGTTGGATCAATGACAGTGGATAGACATACTTGATTTATGTTCAATTAATAATATATTTGACTAAAAAGTCACTTTCCTCGATTTTTTTAATATATACATAACTCTTAACTTTAATCTGAGCTTTAATGAACATATGATCAGTAAATTAAATAAAGGGAAATACCTGATTTTGACTGAAAATTTGCAAAATACAGAGAATAAATGTTATAATAAATGATGAAAAATCACTTAAGAAAGGTTAAAAACAGAAAAATCCATTTGGGAATTGACACAAAAGTAGCACTGGGTCTTTATGGGTTAATGAGTAAAACAGACAAAATACACAAGAATCTAAACCGTTGGTCTTCCAATGGCAGCCTAAAGTTGCATCATAGCTTATGATTGAGCCTCCAGCATTTCATTCCACAAGACATAATAAATGCGCCTTGTTGATTTCGATGGCAGCACACTCTCAGCACTGACACTATAAGCAAAAGTTTCATCAGTTCCTCCTCTTCCCTGCCAAACTCAACAGTATTTGCCAATATGTAAAGACTGAGAGATGCACTGAGAGTATAAAGCTTCAAATGCACATTCAGTTCAGCAGCCTCTGTTAAGAATTAACAGTCATGTTCAGTTTACCAAGGCATCCCGACTGTGATCGGTGATGAGCAAACATCCAGAACTTGCTATAATTGTGTATGTATTTTCTGCTGCTCTCTTCCTGATCATCCCATCAGGTCAGCATGTCCATCCTATCTTATGACTTCTGCTCTTTGATTCTCCTGTCATTACTTGTTAATAAAGCTAGAAAATAACAGTCCTGGCCCCAGCCGTCTCTGTAATGACAAGCCTCATTCTTTTGTGTGTCTGCCTGAGGGCTAGTGGTTCAGTTACAGCGGACATCATGCTTCAACACACTCCTTTCATCTACACGGCACTGATCAACGTGAGATCAGAAGCCAAACCACTTCATCTGCTGCCGGTCCATGTGTAAGTGTATCTAAGGTTTCTCCTCGTCCCCTCAGAGTGTAATGGTAATTGGCTTTGCCCAGAAGCTACAGGTCTCACAATCAGCATTTGTTTGGTTCCCCTCTTATGAGATTGTGTTGTGAAGGAAAAAACACAATACTTTACCGTTTTAAGTTAAATGTAAGCATACAAATATTATACAAGTTTGGAAAATATACATATGCTATATACAAACGGCACATGATGTGAGTTTTAATAGCTATATATCAGCCCACTATGAACTCTTCTCTACAAATCATGTAAAATAAGAATTGTGCAGAAGAAGAGTGGGCCTAAAACACACATTTGTGAATGGCAAACTGTTGTATATCAAACTTGTATTTTAATTGATTTAAGTCAAATTTAGCAATAATCAATACCGCAAAAAAGTGATATGACTTAGCTACCAATATATTTCAGAACACCTGGAATGTACATCCATCTGGCAACTGAGTGAGACTAAACAGTCAAAACATACATATACATTTTGGCAGAGTACGAAGCAACAATAATTTGCAGACCATAATAAAGAAAAAGACAAAAATATTAACATATGTAAACTGCCAAAAAGTACTAAACAGCTTTTTTTTTTTTTTTAATTTGGAACACTTATCCACTCCGTAACTGTAAAAATGCAGAAAGCTGCTGCTTTCACTGAATGTTAATTTAAGGTTAAAGCTGCAAAGATTTAACAGTCTTAAAGTCTTTAGGTAATTTGTTTCATGTAACAGTGAGTGACCAAACTCTCAGAGTGTGACTAATGCTATTGTTGTCCCGAGCTTTCATTTATTTCATACTAGTGCTTCAGCCAGAGTCTGATTTGTTCATTAATGTTCCCTCTGAAGTGGCACAATGCTTTGAAAATAATACATCAGCGATCGGACGCTGAGACAATTCAGCACCAGTCGTTAGTCAATAAATCACAAAGATCTTCACAAGATAAAAGCATGTAAAGCCATCCACAAGCTTTAACCTTTTCACAATGTCTTAGTTTTGTATGTAGCCTTTTCATTCACAGATCCACTCGTGATCTATTCTAAGACCCAGTACTAAAAGAGGCCCTCTCATTAAAAGATAACTCTTCCATCTTGAGAAGACAGCCAAGACACTTGTTTTTTCAACACATATTTGCTTTTAAACTAGGGTGTAGTCCAGGATGCCTTTCAGTTCTAATGCATCTACGGTTTATGCAAATACCTGTCATCATGCTGCCCTAAATTAGAATTAGTCTAAAGCAGGATGTCTCTGTGGGTTTGAGGAGAGAAAAACTTGTTCTTTTAATTCGAGTTGCCCATGTCTAGAAATAAATTATCTCTACCAGACACGACACTTCTGCTCTGGGTTCATTGGACTGCCTTTTTGGCACTGGAAAGCTTCTGAGAAAGCCTCAAAATTCTGAAGCGATCCAAGCACCCTGAAAACAAAAGGAAAACAAAACATTAACGACATGCAGTGACCAGCATATTAAGAAATCAAGTGAACTAAACTGAGTCAAGCCTCCAATCATCATATTACAGCAGATATGCTGTTACTGGCTTTGTGACAAAACAAAACACATTTCCAGCAAGAATGTTATTAGGCTTATATTTGCAGTTTGTTCAATTGTGGACTTCAGTGGAAGTGGAAGAACAGGTGAAGCTTTTTGTAAAGAGAAAAAAGAACAAAAGTCTTGAAATGTATGTTCAAAAACCAGCAAAAACTTTGTTGATAATGTAAAAATAATTATATTTTTACTATTATAAAGAAGTGATTTATGTTAAAGGTGCCCTGCCATATGTATTTCATTACTTTTGTGGTCATGTCTGGAGTTCTACTATGGTGCCTTGTTTACCAAGTTTCACATCATTCTAATGTGGTATATATAAAAAAAATAAATAAATAAAAAAAAAACCTGCTGAAAGACTCAGCTCCATTTGCACCTGTTCTCATGAATATTTAACATGCTACAACATGCAAGTAAAAATGGTTTTGTGTTGCAGGGCACCTTTTAAACTACTTCAGATGTTTCTACTGATATTGCAGTGAGTTGTTTAATATCAATAATTGTTTAATCATTTTTTTCCTATTACCTCAAATAAATTATAAATTAATTCAATCGTAATTCAACCAAACATTTGACTTACAGAGTTAGTTGTAATTAACTCAACGGCCAACAACAAATTCCGGGCCTCACGCTACCTACTTACAGTATTTTTGGCAATTATGCAACATTAACCTAAAATGTTATTATAAGGTCTAAGCTTAGGGAAATGATATCAGTAATACCTAATAGGACTATTGTGTTGGAATTTTACCTGTACTCTAAGGGACTGTGTGAGTCAGTCTTGATGGACTGGCTAGCGTACTCCGGCCGGTAAGCACCACACCACACCTTGAGGAGAAATGACAACATGAATGTCAACACAATTACAAGATTACAATAAACATGCATGATAAATCTATTTTAAATGAGAGGTGTACAGGAGAGACCAGTTGTTGCCTCTTCATTAGTATAACTAAAATACAAATTATTATACAAATTATGCTGTGTAGTATGTTTTCCTACTTCTTGTGGTGGATGGCATTGGTTACCATGTTAAATCTGTTTTAATGTTGATGAAAATGTAGCTAGCCTAAGCTAATATGCTTCAATAGTGTCAGGTCCCTGATGTTACGAACTCTTCTCCTAATGTATCCGACAGGTTCAGCAGAGTACATTTCTTAGGTGTGGTGGTACAGATCAGTGACATGTTTACCCTAGGTATTGATGATATGAAAAACAAAAAATATATATAAAAAGTCACATGATCAAGTTTGACTACGTGAAAAACTATAGAGCTACTAGTTGGGCCCAACACCTCAACCTGTCACTCACAAAAAAATTAATTAATGCTAGATTCCATCAGGTAACATTGCAATTTGCTAATCTGTGAATAAGACATCAAATGTCATTAGGTGGTTTGATTGCTATGGAACTGGTAATTTTAAATAAAACAGTTGTGAAAATAGGATCCGTTTACATAGAACAGCCTCTCGTCTACCTTCATAATGTGACTGAAGGGTTTATGCTACATGTATTTTTAATTTTTGTACATTGGCCTGAGGCTCACCAGTGTTAGAAAGCCCACGTAACTGATCCACATCAGATTATAATCAGTTCAGTAGATTTTGTGTAATCCTTCTGACTGACACACAAATGGGACTCTTTATTATATCTTTACTTATCCTATTCCCCTACAATTCTGTAATAGACTTGACCTAGCAAACATATTTGCCATTTCCAGGAGGCTTTGCTGCTCCATTCTGAATTTGAGGGCAAACAAATATTTATTTTATTTGTGACCACAAAAGTTCAATAACACTTTAATAATAATAATAACAATTAACTTAAGATGGCCAAAGGCTACATAAAAATGCACTGATGGGAGGGAACTGAGATGAGTAGGCCTATACAGAGTAAATTGGGTAACCACGACTGAGGTATATGTGGCAAGTAAATGTTATAAATGTTGGTTGCAACCACCCATGTAGTAATCTTGGAATACAGGTTCTTGAGGTAGCTATAATGTAGATTATATGACTTTATTATGTTCTATGTTATTGATGGCCATTGTCAAGACATGCAACTCTTGGCTGGCTGGCCTAGCAGGAGATTTCGCAACTTCCTGATTACCTCTGTCAACAACCCCCATGGCCCCCCCACCTCTAAACTGAATCCAGCATCGCTGGCCAGCAATGCCATTTTAGAACTTCTAGATCAGGGGTGTCCAATCCTGGCCCTTAAAATCTACTATCCTGCATCCCTCTTCCCATATACGTGACAGTTATTATCAGGCTTCTGCAGAGCTTGATGACAGGGTTATCATTAGAATCAGAGGTGTTTGAAGACGGATACATCTAAAACATGCAGGATAGCAGATATCCAGGACCAGGATTGGACACCACTCTTCTAGATGAACTAGGGGATGATTTGGGGCCAGTTATAAGAAGAAGTCGTACAATATCTTCAATTACAAAACTCCTCGCAGTGTTACATTTCCTTGCATCTGGATCATTCCAGTGCACTGTTGCTATTAGTGCTGGTGTTACCCAGAGCAGGTTTTCCAGCATATTGTCTTAATGACGACAACCAGTAACCTACACAAACTCCTCATTTAAATAGCGCAGTCTTCAAGACTTTGCACCCATTGTCATTTGGGTAAGCAACCCCACATGCAAAATTCTAGATTGCACACTCAAATCAGTACACACAAATTGGGATCTAAGTAGATCTGGCCTTAAATATTTACAATACATTGCATGCATCTAATGAGCTTCACCAGATATTAGTTCATGCAAATCTAATCAAAACTTGACATAAAAAGACAGTTTTCTGCATTCTCATCGTAGTAGTGATACTTTTTCTTTCTAGCACCAAGAGGCTTGTTCCTTTGGCAGCTCTTTTAATCTCCTGACTGTTTAACTCAACATTGTTCTCTGATTGCTTCAGCATCCTACCCTCTGACCTTCTGTCTCTATCCCAGTGTTTACTTTTCAGCATCAAATATCCACTGAGAAATGCCCCTACTGAGGTTTGGCTCTCCACTCCAGATGATGAAATTATAATTCACGCTCAGTCTGATGAAAACATGTTTTTCTTAAGTGTCCCTGTCCTCCATTAGCTGTACTTACTTGGGCAAAGTTAAGAAAGAAAAGTTGTTTGTGGTCCAAGTCTAGACCAGGTAAATGTGGCTCTTCACCCTCCATCTCTACCCACTTTAGATAAGCCTGTAAACACATACATGTAACTTTAAAAACATTTTTGGGATGTACAGAAAATGTGTTACTGGAAATTAGAGTTTGTCATTGATGTTGAAATAGTAACATGTGGTTTTCAGTTAATGTCCAACCTTGTACGCTTGACGAACCCCTCCGTTGTCTGCAATGTTCTCCCCCAGAGTGCTGATTCCACTGACCTGCAATTATCCAGACAAAACCATGAACACACATCAGCATGACACCATTCATTGTGGTGGCCACTTAATACATGGTTTACATAATCAGGGATTGCAGTCAAGACAGAACTTCTAATTTTGTGCATGCCACTTACATTTTGTCCACCTGCCAGCTTCCAGTTAAAGTTGCCATATTGTTGCACCATACACTGTGACTGCTCTTTAAAATGCTCCGAAGAGTAATTACTCCACCAGTTCAGCATATTACCATCCTTGTCAAAATTACGCCCTAGGAGGAAACACAATGCATTAAGAAAAGTACTGTTTGCTGAAGTATAAATGGAATGAAAATTTTGAATAATTTGTTATTGTAATGTGATACTAAATGATGAACTGTATTGACTTTGGGTTTCCCAAAAATATCCACAATGAATCACCACAGTCTCACCATTGTCATCAAATCCGTGTGTGATCTCATGTCCAATAACCATTCCTATTCCTCCAAAGTTAAGAGCCTGATGTTGATGTTTACTGAAGAAAGGTGGCTGCAAAATTCCTGCTGGAAACACTGGATCAGCAAGACACGTAGAATGAAAACATTATTTAACAGCAGCACCACAGAGTTTCAAAGAGGAGCGAGTATGTAATTATCCAAGTGTTTCCAACAAAGGCTACAGGTTGTCTCACTAATTCTTGCAACTTTCTTACCTATTTGGTTTCTGTTGGGTGAGTAAAAGGCATTTACCACAGCAGCACCAATGATCCACCTTAGGAAAAAGGAAAACAACTGATAAAAGGGTACAAAATTGAAGATGGCATAATTTATAACTATGTAAGACTCAGAAATTAAGATAATTTAGTTTGAGGAAATACAAGGTTTAACAGTGAAGTACATGTGTATGGAAGGGAGTAAGTTAATACATGTATTTAAGTAAACTTGTTAAAAAATATATTGACAGTGTTTACTCAATTAAATATTTCCATTTATGTTTTCAGAATTATTATTTATGCATTTTATTTAGTTTATTTATTTAAAGGACAATGTGCAGTTACATTAAAAGATAGCTGCACCAGATTTAGCACAATGCTATTTTCAATCTGTAGTCCTTAGCATACATGGTAAAAAGAAAAGAAAGAAAAGGAAAGGGGAGAAAAAGCATTTCAGAAAGCTAAAAGTTGCATTACAGAAAGATACAATTTACAACTACAATTTTAAAAATATAATTTAAGTACATTTTAATTAAGCATAAGAATTTAAGTGCAATTTAAATATTGTATGAATTGATTGTGTCTAAATACTGCTAGTTCCTGATTGGTCAGTTCAGTCACGTGAGGGGGTGTGTCAGGAAGTGTTGTGGCTGATGCTGCTGTATTCAAGAACATTTTTCACACAATTTGTTGATTTAACCCCTTGTAGACTATTGTCACAAATGTGTTTTTGTAATGTGTTCAATCCTCCTTCTGATATGATATGAATATTATCTGGTTATCTATGGTCCATCCATTGGTCAATTTCAGTGTTCTAGTTCCATGACAGTGTTGTTAATTTTATGATATTCTACTGATTTTTGTTTGGATTGTTACCTGGGATAACTGATCAATAGCGGTGTCAATAATAATCTTCACACCTGATATTGGAAAATTTGTTTAATTACTATTATGACAATTTTGCCTAATTTCACTAATTTGCATCAAAGTTCTTCTAGGTGTTGGATTCAAATTAACAATATCCACTTAATTTTATGATCTGTTTCACAGGAACAACACAAATATTTCTTTTTATATCATTGTAAATAAATGTAACCAGTAAGGGGTTAAAGTCACCAATTAGCAACAGAACATTTGATGCATCATATCTACATCCAGAAAAAGTGTCCTGAAATGAGTATTGAAACTGTACTTGCTTACAGGTTAGGGTCAACTGGCTCTCGAAGCTTCTTCAGACTCTTGTGGGCTTCCGACCTGAGGTTCTCAAGGATGTTCTCAAAGTAGTGCTCTTCACTAAAATTTAGCTGAGAAGAAAAGCAGGTCAAACCTGTGATCAGTTAAGAGCATCTTTGATTATGAGCTGGAAAAAGAGTCAAGCTTTCCTTACATGTGCATATTCCTGGTCAAGCTTCTGGTTGTTGTCCTCCAGGATGTGGTCTGGATAGCCAATATGCTCCTTGATTGCCATTGCCTACATTACAAGCAAGCCAGCAATGCCTTACTTATATGGTAAGTAGCAACCAAAAAACATAACACAATCAAGACTAACATAAATCCAACAAATAAAAGCAAAACAAATAAACAACTGATCACTAAAATGATAAGAAAATGACATCACAAGTGTTTGAAACTGTACTGAAAGAACAAAACATCATAGAAAAAAATAATTTATCCATAAAGAACCAGTCCTACAGTTCCCAAATGAGTTTTTTCCCTGTATTTGACCTTGATTTATCACTGTTTATTATAATATACAGCCCAGCAAAAAAAAAAAAAAAAAAAAGGCACACATGCAATATTTGACGTCATCAGCTTTGGTTCTGATTCCAGGAGACATTCAGTGGATTTAACTGCACCAATAGTTCTGATCCTTCCATGGGTCAGTACTG
>JAPSES010000211.1:7472768-7485950 GCA_029822895.1 Maxillicosta whitleyi
CTCAAGGGTCTATCTGCGACAAAAAAAAAAAAAAAACGCACAGGAACAAAGGAAACACTGCAGTGACAAAAGAAAATGAGTATCTCTTCCTACTTCAGCAAAAAAAAACTGTTCCACACTCTCCAGTTTTATGCTCCTTCACCACCATGAAGCACAGGCCTCTGCAGATGGCTATCCACCCAGTGTTACTGAGCAACTTAGAAGATGGAAATTACAAATCACTCTAATGATTCTAATGATTTTCTTTTGCCAAAAGATTCTGGATCGCTGATTACAGTCAACCACAACAGTAGCTAACCTTTTTAATACAACATATCAGTTGTACTGTAACACAAACTGAACCTCTATGTTTATAAATGTTAAGAAACAACATGTCATGTGATTCTACCAGTGGTTATACATATGTAAACATCTTAGCAGTGAATATTAATGTGTTTCCAATAAGACA
Organism: Maxillicosta whitleyi; assembly: GCA_029822895.1. Taxonomy (NCBI): domain Eukaryota; kingdom Metazoa; phylum Chordata; class Actinopteri; order Perciformes; family Neosebastidae; genus Maxillicosta; species Maxillicosta whitleyi. The sequence continues at coordinate 7,473,217 of JAPSES010000211.1, forward strand.
AACAAGAGAAAAACACAAAAAGTAACACTACAGTAGCAGGTCAGAGGTTTCATGTGTCAAAATTAAAACCCTGTAAGTGAGACTAATCTTTACTGTGGCTCATTCAGTGACTGGTACTGCTGTTTGTCTAAACTTGTGTTCCAAACAAAACAGGATTAACAAACAGGTCAAACTATGCCAGAAATCTGCACACTTTCTCTTATTTACCAAGCTTCTTAACATAGGCTCTCAAATCTGGTAATGACCTCACATTTTACATGAAGGAACACACCTGCACATATGGAAACCAAGAAAAATGTTTTTATGAAGTGCATCTCTGTCTTCTGAAATGATTTGAAACCCTACAGGCTACAGATTCAGGTATATAACTTTGGTGCGTCTTCATCCACCTTCATGTCTACTCACTTGTACTTCACTAGTACTTGATAGCATACATCTGATCTGAGGATCCAAAAGCTTACCTTTATATATGGATGGTAAGAGTCCCTCAGCCGTTCTCCCACAGCCGCTAATATCTCAAACACCCCTGCTGAGCATCCACTCAGAGCTGGTGTGAAGAGAAATGAGTCTGTGCTGCGGGTTGAAGGAGACGTTATCCAGTTCAGTGTGCTGCTCAGGGAATGAGTGAGGCAGCACACAGAGTGAGAGCAAAAGGAGAGAGAGGGAGGGAGAGGAGAGGAGAAAGGAGGCAGATGGGAGGTGATAGTACTGGATTGTTTTCGATTACATGATTCTGATAAGGAAAATGCTCGTGTGTGTGTGTGTGTGTGTGCTTGCACTGAGGTAGGTTGTGTTGTATTTTTGTGTATCTGAGGAAGTTAGAGACCAACGGCGTACTGGACAACCACCCTGACCATCAATTTTCTAACTGTGAAGTGTCCCCAGCTGCTGAGCAGAAAGTGGAGCCTTGAGAAATCTGAAGACATTAGACAAACAAAGCATACTTTCTCACAGTGCTAGAGGCAAGTAGATAATCTGGTATCAGAGTTTCTAAATCTCTGATAAGTGTTTACTTTATCCCAGTGGCCATAAAGGTATGGAAATACTTCTGTTACCATCAACACAAGCCCTGCTCTGCCTCATGGTAACAGTTGTCTTGGCAGACCTTGGTTGCTCATGGTGGGATCTGAACCCCAGTCTGGCGTCAGATGGAAATAGCATTGCCACCGAGGCTCATTATCAGCCCGATTACCCGCGCTAATTAGCTGATAATAAAGCCGGAGTGGTGGCTGCAGGGATTGGCTGATCTCTGAAGCCACCCAGTAGCTCAGGTGCTGCTGCTGCCCAGACATGATGAGAGGCTACGCTCCAAACAGTAAACAGCACGGATGAGAAACAGCAGTTATGGAACCAAACATAGAGGGCAAACATGCACTTAATTCGTCGAAGATTCAGTTTTTGCATTGTATGAAGCATCATATAAATTTTATTAACTAAAAAAAAGCTTGCACATAATTAACAACAACATGACTGATGGACTGCAACACAGTGGGAAGTCGAGGTTTGCAACTGAGTTAATAATTTATTCATAGATTTTATTTAGCAGAGAGGATGTTTTCCCTCATGCATTCAATTCAATGCGCCATCTTACCTCTCAAACTAGTGAATAACTAACCATTTGAGCATCTGGTTTAAATCCTGCATTTAACAAAATAAAGAATACTCTGTAAAAATGGTCTGTTAGTAGTTTTCAATGTAACATACACCATATTACGCCTTTGTTTATGTTTGCCTGAAGGTAAAGCTGTGATCCATTGGGAACGGTCTGTGTGTGTAGTCAGTCCGTCAGGGCAGTCATCTGTTCTGAAAAGGCCAAAAGATGACATGAAACCAGACATAAAAGTGTTAAGTCATCTTTCTGTTCCTCTGAACTATGAAGTCATCCGTGCAGCATGGGGGTGGGCACACTACATTAAAAGCAGAAGACATAGGCTAAGCATGTGCATGTGTGTGCGTGTGCACATGTGTGTGATTTACACTCAGATGTCTGTTGCAAAAAGCTTTGTGAATAAACTAAATTTATGCTGATAATATGGAAAGGGAAAGCAGTTCGACAAGAAGTTGCAGGAATGCATCGTTTTGAATCTGAAATTTTCAGTTTCAATTTATTTATGTGAGAAGGAACAGTCTGCATTAATCTACATTCAAATAAAATGGAAATTTATCTGAGTTTGGTGAAAATCTCTTTTCCATCAGTATGTTTTAAAGAGCCTTCAGTCACTCAAGAAATTCATCAGTAATTTTAAGAAATGTCATTCATTTTCTTTCATTCCTCTTTTTTTATTCTAAATTACAATTCTGCCATTTGAAAATCTTTATCACATTCACTCTTCCGTTTGCCCGTCGTGGGTTTCACTTGTGTGTCTGCAGTAAAGTGTCCTGTTTTACCATATGGTCATCAGCTTTTGGATAAGAAATTCTTACTTTCTAACATCAAAATGTTCCTTTGCATAAGTTTCTAATAGACATTGTACAGCACATATCTGAGTTGACAGTAGACTATATCCTCAGAAGTGCAGTAATGAGTCTAATTATGTTGAAGTAGGGAACCTCAAATTCAATCATTGGAGATTTATTTTCTATAAAATGGTGTATGTTTATTCTCACACAGCCCATTAACAAATACTGGACTGTCTCAGTGATTAGTGAATCTGAAAAACAAGCTTGAAAGCTTTTTAATTAGGCTATTGTTGATAGATGCTATGCATTTGAAGGAGAGGGCTGCTCAACTTTGCTAAAAGCCTGTGCTAGAAAATGAAACATGTGCCTGGAAAGTCTCATGTAGAAGGAGGTAGAAGGCTGATGTTATATTATGGAGCAACTGTTTAGTTTGTTTTTATTTTTCTTGCTTGTTCTTAGTTTTGTGCCTGCAGTTAGGAATCAGTCCGTGACATTTTCAGCTCCCTCTATTATTGGGTATTACTGGATTAAACTGGATTGTGTTGATGTTGGATTAGTTTAATCGGTCAAGAATATTTTTTTAATTGCAATTCTGTTGGTAAGAAGATTGTGACTTTATGATGATGTGATTCCTTCCTGCCTGAAATAACTTCACAAATAGAAAACATATGGTATTCTTAATGTAGTCATATGAAGAAGATTTGCTGAGATGGGTAAAAAGTGGCTGAAATAATGGCATTAATTCTTGTCTGACACAGCTGAGGCAGTCTGTCTGTTGGACATGACAGTATTAGTTTCCCTACACACTCTCCGTCAGCTCGGTGGTGTTAGGGAAATTTATTATCTGCCGTCAAACCTGAAACAAAGGCTGTGATTAACCGGTATGTTCTTCCTCTGTTGATTTACTGTGTGTGTTTAATAGGCCTCAGAGAAGCACATAGGCCATTAAGCACAGCAGTGACATAAAAGCCCCAGAATGAAGACCCACTGCTGACTAACTGAGAGGCAGCAAACCCCAGACAAACCTCATGGTCCCCGTCCTCATCTCATAAATCAGGCTCCATTAGATCACTGTTTTCAGGTGTAATATGGTTGACTGCCCCTTGATTGCTGGTTTCACTGTGAATGTTTTCACCGGTGTCCTAACTCCTCAGTCTTAGGCAAAACCAAGCATGGCTGAGCATAAATGCTTGAGGAATAAATTCTTTGGGAAAAAGTCCATTTAAAAGCAAAGAGTAATTTACCTATGCAGGGTCTGCAACACAGAGAATGTCAAGTGTGCATTAGTGTCCGATCCTTTTTTACACACACACACACACACACACACACACACACACACACACACACACACACACACACACACACACACACACACACACACTTGAATTCTTTTATTTGAACCCACAATTTAGAATATATATACAGGTTTCAAATAGTTGTCAGAGGCAACACACAAGAAATCATGGGTACAAATAGCATCGCCTTCGCCACACAGCAAGGCTACCTATTGCAGCTGATATTGAGCAAAATTTTGCAAGCTGTTTTGCTCTTGCTTTAGGAAGCCCCACCATTCTCAGTCCACTTACAGTTTGTTTATGCACATGCCCCAGGCTGCCAAATATTAGGACAATAAGTCTGCAGGAATAGCCACTACTGATGATGGTTGTCAGTAGGGGCTGATATTTGGCCTGAAAAGCCATGTCCATGTATGTGTCAAAGACACAACCTACTTCCAGTAGTACAGCCTGCCTTCTATCCATATCCTGAAACACAATGTCTGGTGTGTTAGGAATGTCATTGAACACATCTTCAGTGCTGTTGAACCACTCTGCCATTACCACACACACACACACACACACACACACACACACACACACACACACATACACACGCACGCACGCACGCACACATGTTGTGTTTGTGTATTTGAGCTTCTACTTTGCAATTAACTCTGAACAAACAGACAATATGAACAACGCACTTTGCTCATAGAGAATACTCTGACTTAGCTTTTTTTTTTTTTTTCGTTCTTTCCATACTGGTTTTCATTTGTGAATATTATCTGCACTGTCTCAGAGACACTGACAACAACAAATCATTTTCCCAATAATTATGTTGTCAAATACAGTCAAACTTGCATTTTGATTGCAAAGTAAGCAATTTTATGGTTTAAGACAAATTCCAGTTGCTTAAAACTTTGGACTGGAAGTCTACAAAATACAGTTAAACCACCTTGGAACATTTTGACAATGAAAGTTTTATTGGTACACAACAGTTGGTGCCAAATATTCAATCATCTTCTGAACCCGCTTTATCCTCACTAAGGTCACGGGGGTTACTTGGAGCCTATCCCAGATACTTAAGTACACCCTGGATATGTTGCCATTTCTTCGCAGGTCTGACATATAGAGACAAACAATCACTCTAGCGCCTATGATTTAGATTAACCAATTAACCTATCAGTGCATGTCTTTGGATGGTGGGGGGAGGCTGGGGTGCCCAGACGGGGGCCCACATGAACGTAGGTCCCACCATTGACTGGTGTTGGAGTTGAGCCCAGGACCTTCAGGACCTTCTTGGTGTGGGGGCGAGTGCTGTCCACTGCACCACTGTGTCGCCACCCACATAGTTTTCATTGTTTTTTTTGTATTATCTTATGCACTTTTTTCTTGCACTTTATTGTGTTGCTGTGTTGAATTTCCCCATTATGGGATCAATTAAGTCTAATGTAATGTAATGTAATATAATAATACAACAAACCCCGCCCCTCATCACATATTGTAGCTCATTTTGGCATCTTTCCAGCTGATGTCATCGTGTCTATGCATGTGCTAATGTCAGGATATCAATTGCCTCTATGCCAAGTTCGAAGTAAATTGAAACAAAATTGATGTTTTTATAGACATGTGAAATTTCACCTACTATAAATAAATGGTGTGTGTGTGTGTGTGTGTGTTGTTAAAAATTCACTAAAAAATTTGAACCTTGACCTACTCCTCCCAAAATCTAATGACATCTATTATGGGTCACTGGTAATCTACAACCAAATTTGGTACAAATTGAAGTAATAGTTCTGCTGCTAGCATTTTAACAAAGAAAGAAACAAATCCCTTGGGGGCGGGGTAAAAATGCCAGAATTTGGAAATACACACCTTCACTCTGCAGCTCTTTCCTCTCAGTCCAAATCAAAAGACTAAATACAAATGGAGATGAATCTGATGTAATTCCAAGCTGTTGCAGAATAGAGCAGTGTTTGTGGCCACTTTGTCGGATTCTAATCAGTGACAGGTAATTACAGCTGTCAGTCATGGATTTAACCCCACCTACATGCCTGAAAAAACCTGTGCATAGATAAAAACTTGCGTCATGGAGTAGTTTTTCTACAGCCACAAAACACGGAGAAAAAGTAGATGAATTACTATATGATGGAAGGGAATTATGGGATTTTTGTCCAAGAATGTTAAATAAAAGCATCAGGCTGTGCAGCTATGTAAATCATCAGCATTTGGCTTCGTTCCATATCCACTGAAAACTGAAGCCATCACAGTGAAGAAAAGACCCTCCAGGCGCTTCTCTCTCCACCTGTCCCCCAGGTTGTAACATCTTGGACAGCAGTGTGACAGGTCTAATCCTCCTTATCTTAATGGCATCCACTGCTATCGCTAAAGCGGTGGGGACAATCGACCCATTCCCTTTCGTTATCTACAAAAGCACTTCCCTCACCGGCTCGTCACCCCTCTCTGTCTGACCCATCTCCTCTCCATCAGATTTCCTCAATGGTCTTTTACTGAGATATTACATCACTTTCTTGTGCTTTGTCAGAATCTCACCTAAACAGTTCTTATGTGGTGATACCCAATTCAAGAAAAATATAAGATGCTTGGTGGTGAAAATAAAAAAAAGGACAAAATGGTTTTAAAATTTTTTTGCTTGTTTTTATTTTATTTTTTTGACAGGGCTACATAATCACACACACACACACACACACACACACACACCACACACAGCGCACACAGGCGACGTGTATCTTGGCTCCAGGTTATTTTCTTTGCTTTCTTGTGGTCCCACTGTGACGACGGCCACTCTGCAACAAGGGAGTGAGACTTTTCAGATCAGATAAAAAAGCTGAGATAGCCTCAAGCAGCGCACCATGCGGTACAACCAAGTTTTCTTTTCAAAGCCCTCACACCGTGTGGTTTGTATTAGTCCAAACTCTTTTTTCCCTGGACATTTGCTCAAACCTTAAAGAATCTGTTTTAACAGGGTTATTTTTCAACTGTAAGTCAAACTTTATTTTTCTATCAGTGACATAAGGGAACTTAATAAGCTTTAGTTCTTCTGTTTGGTTTGATTTATGATGAAGAATATTTTGCAGTCTCAAGGACTTATGTATAGTATAACTGTTACTCCAACTTCCATTGTGTTCTTTGGCTCTTAGTACTCCTGATTGGGGACTGATGATGCCTGAACTGCACATGTATAAACATCATTTTAACATAATGAAAAATCAAAATGCAGCAAGCATCATGCTATAGGTGCTTCTTTTGGACATTTGCACATGACACAAAGCTTTCCTTTACGCTGGTGATAACGTTCTATGCACAGTCTGTGGTTCTGATTTCTGTGTTTTAACACACGCATACTGGTCACTACAGTGGACATTGTTTCTACAGCTGTTTTCTTGTATATTCATGGGTTTTGTTGTTTAATTTACAAACACAGTGGACGCTTATATATTATCCCATACACTGCAATTCATACCATTACTGTAACTTGCCTGTTCTTGATAAACCACATCTGCAGTAACATATTTGAGTGCAAATCAATTGCTAATTGTTATTAGATTCTAATTAAGTTTTTTTTTTTTCTTTAACAAAAAGTTGGAGTTTTTTTTGCATATTATCTGAGTGAGTAATAACTAGTATTACGGCATGTCAAAATGTGAGAAAACATCAGATCAGCAGCATTTATAAAACATTTATTTCATAGTTTTTACACAGTATGTCAATAAATGTATGTTTCTTTGGTTCAAAAATTAAACACATGGTGTCCAGGTGAGTGGACATTTTCAGGTTAGGTTAATAAAAAAAAAAATAATTCAATCACATTGTTTTTTTTTTTTTCATGCCTAAAGAGTAATAAAACCACTAAGGAAAAAAAAAATCTTGATCAAGGTTCTGATAATTCATGCATGAAAGTGTTAACTGCTGGAAATTAGCTTGTATTATTATAATTATTTTTTTTTTAAATTAGAAAAGCTTTCTGTGGTCCTGATTGGATAAACACCTTTATCTATACATAAACACATGAATTATCCCAAAATGAAAGCCTGTAGGAGGTCTACTGTTCTACTTCTACAGTCCACGGTCACATTTTAACACACTGTCTTTGCAATATTTATTTAACATTTTAATCAAAGAAAACTAAGCAAATTCCAGTCACGTGCTATATATCTAATTGAACCTTAACCCACAAAAACCCTATATTTTTATATCACTTCCCACATGACTTTTCTTCTATATTTAACCTTTCTTCATCATTTATTATAATATTAATGTGTGTGTTTTGTATTTTTTCAGTGAAAATCAGGTATTTTCACATTTTTAATTACTGATCATGTGGATGTTCATTAAAGCTCAGATTAAAAATGAGGATTATTATAACAAAAAGCAGAAAAGTGAAGAAAACTTGAATCTATCATTACCTAAGCATAAATCAAATATGTCCATCCACTGCCATGGGTTTACCATCTGAATATCCAAATGAGTCATATCTGATGGCCATGAAAAGATGACACACTGCATTTTACACCAATTATTTACATGTAGTGATTGGAGTGGATCTGTAGGTATTTGATTTTTTTGATCAGTAGAAAAGTTTGTTCAATGGTGGATGTTTGGGTCTTTATTGGTTAGCAGCAAGCATGAAATGGTCATGTGGATATCCAGAAGACCTGAATCATAACGTCTTGCCTTAAATAACAAGTATGTTGTAACTTGCAGTATAGTTTATTTCTTTATGGACCTTATATAACTGACTTTGCTGCATTTAGTCATTCCTAACTGAACTTTGTGGTGTTGTTGACCTTAGTTTTTCCTTATATTATGTTATGTATTATTATTACTATTATTATTATTATGCATATTGCTACTAGTATATTGCTGTTATTGTGTGACAAATTGCTTCATATCATCACAACTTAGGATTTTAACAGTTATTGGATTAAAAACATTTGTCATTGTTCTTACATATGTTTCAATGTTTTAAAGTCATGTTCATACGTACTTGAATGAGGTCTGAAGTGCATTGAAAAAGAGATGATCTTAAATACATTTCATTGGTATCACATATGACTTATATTCAACATGAAGTTAACATATTATTTTAACAAAAAATTATTGAATGACATGTACTTTCAGAATTTGATTGTATTTATGTTACCGTTTTGTATCGTATTACTACTACTTAATTGTAAGGGGTGACAACCCTTGTGGGACAAATAAAGGCATATCTTATCTTATCTTATCTTATCTTATCTTTTCCATAAAGACCTGGTGATACTTTGTGCCAATTTGCAAATAAATTTTACCTCTTTATTTACCCTTTCTTAAGTGATTTATCACCATTTATTGGAATATTATCCTCTTTAATTAGCATTTTTCTGTATTTAATTAACTGATCACATAGATGTTCATTAAAGTTCAGCATAAATTCAAAGATTACTATATTGGAAAGAGAGAAAACTGAAGAAAAAGTGTATTTTTCAGTCAAATCTATCATTAACTGAACATAAACTCAGTGTCCATCCACTGTCATTGATCCAATTCCATTTTACTGGTGAATCAATGTTGTAGAAGGTAACAAGGTTTCCATGGTAACGACAGAGCCTCTGAACATCCAAATGGGTCATGTTTTTTTCATGTATTTCACACCAATTATTTACATGTATTGAAAGGATTAATGGATCAACAGGTATTAAACAATTTAGATCAGTAGATGGTTTTGGGCAACAATGAATGTTTGGCTCTTTATGGTTTAAATGTTAACATTTTCTTTAAAATACTAGTCACTTACAACCTAAGAGTGTGGGGTCAAAATAAATATTTTATGGTTTTGTGGATAATTTCAGTTACCAAAAAAAAAAAAAAAAAAAAAGAATGACAGAAAAGAATGAGCAACACCACAAATCTGCTGTTTTATATTATATTTATTAAACAAATTACAGTAATATTACATATAGAAGAGCTATGTTTTTAAAACATGCAAAACAAACAAACAAACAAACAAACAAACACAAAAGCAATGTTTCATAATTTTCTGTTGACATCAGATATCCACATACACATTATCCATTCTTTTACATTTACATATGTACTGTAGGCTCATTTTCTAAAGACTGTATTACTAATATACCCTTTTGTCAACCATCAGTACAGACCTTCCTTTTCCCAAACAAATGTGCAAGAAATAACTTTTGACCTCCACAGAGTGTGATTTATTGTTTTATTGATTTACTGTACTTCAACTAGAGCCAACTGTTCAATATAAGACCCTCATTACATAGCATAGATCAAGACCATAAGAAAAGGAAAGGACATAACTGTCTCTGTGGTTCTTCACACATGATCTGGCTTTTCAGGTTTCAGGTCTATGTTCCACTAGTTCAAACATCCTCAAACAGACTTTGTTTCCTTAAAATAATGCAATCAATTTTTATTTTCCTTAGGTCACATTATTTTGCTATTATTATGTTTGCAGATGTTTTGAGAAAATCAACATTTTCTTTTGTTTTTGTTGTTGATGTGTCCATTATCATTGCCTAATGAACAATGAAGCGTTTTGTTGGCGGGCAGTAATTGCTTGGACCCTCACAGTGGGGGTGTAATTAGAAAGACAGGGAGGAGGGAACGACATCATGACTGCCACCGTTTAATGATAATGGGCTGCAACTCCACACTGCTGTGGTCAGCTAATCATATTGGACTGGCCTGGACAGCTCTCAATGCAAACGAGCTGTGACTGGAATATTGAAGAGAAACTCGCCCACTCTGCTCTACACCGTTCACTCCACAGGGGATCTGGCATATTATTATGTCTGTGACCCTGCACCACCTGCAACACTGTCATTAGTGCCACCGCGGATGGACAGGTTTAATGTAAATAAACTAATGCCATCAAGTCACACAGCAGAGGAAGTATACTATTACTGCCTCCACTTATATACAAGCACAGGTTGTCCTTTAAGAAACCAACATTGATCAAACAACAGTCAGATCAGGACATGTATCATCTATCAGTGGATGACAAGTAAACAGTCAGATAATCTGCACAGCACAATGTGTCTGTTTAGTCTCAACAACAGCATTTTTGTGTTGTCTTCCAGTTTGATCTCAATTTAGTTAGATTTGTGAGTGTTTTGTGTTGTGTTTGGATAGTTTTACAGTAAGATTTTCAGGTGTTATGAGGAATCTTTCAGTGAAAAAAGATAATTATATATGATTTATGGAGTCCCGTAATGTGCAAAGCCATTTTATTGTGGCATATCATAAAAACTAGAGGTTATAAAACTAAAATGAGAAACTGCTTTTTAATTTTTATTTTGGTTTAGAGTTTTTCCCCTGGTAATTTGAGTTTGGATCTTTAATTGTTCAAACCCTAGATGTTCAATGAAACTAAACCTAGTCCTGCTCCAGAACACTAAACAGTAATGAATGCATCACACGTGGTGAGTGATGAATTCAAAGGCTCAGGACTCCCAACTGATGGACAACCCCTGTGGCAAATTACGTTTCATAGCAAACATTTGTAATTTGTTGATGTACGCAAATCACACACCAGCTCCTCCCACTGAACTGATAAAAAAGAAGAAACAAAAGAGATGCTGAATATCTTTAAGCAGCACCACAAATCCTTCTGAGCGTATGTGATGAAAACCGCATCTCTGTGCTCTCATAAAAGGTTTAGAGTTTGCCGATGTTTAGTATCTATTCACTGTGCAGACTTGTGAAGGCCACAAATAGCTGCAACAACTCCTCATGTGACAAGTAAAGACTTTGAGTTCAAGTTTTCATTCCTTTTCCAGCAACAACCTTCCCATCCTGATATGGTTGTGAAGAATTGCCCCGTGTGTTTAAACACTGCCCCAAATACACCATATATTTCATTGTAGTCCTTGTTTTATTATTTTGCCCTGGTATCTCTTGAAGGGGACCTCGTAGGAGTTTCCTCTTTGAACTGTCTCGGTTGTTTCTTCCCTCCTTTTACCAAATACGGTTTTCTCAAGAGTATTTCGTCTCTCTTCTCTCAGAGAGTCTGGTGGTACTGTTTATGTTTAAGTGTGCTTCAAGGACTTGTTCCGTCTTCAGCAGACTGTCCTTTTTTTTTTTTAATGTGTTTCCTTCAGAAATCTTCTTCATGGCTGATTGTAAATGAGGTACTCTGAATTAATTATGCTCTGTTTCTATTAATTCTGTCTTTTTGTCTTTATTAATACAGAGAACTTATAGTGACTGGGTAGCTCAATGGTTAATGCCACTGACTTTGGTGCGGAAGATAGCAGGTTTGAGACCTAGTTGAACCCTTGGGAAAGGTTTTTTGCACTTTACATCCCAATAGCTACAAGCAGGCGTAAGTCTCTTTGTGCTGGTCCCAAGTCCAGTTGTGTCAGGAAGGGCATCTGACATAAAAAAAAGAAAAAAAAAGAAAAAGAAAAACACTGCCAAATCAACATGCGAAGGTGATTCACTGTGGTGACCCTGGAAGGGAAAAAGTGAAAGAAATCATCATTAATACAGAGAACTTGATGTGACATATTACGTAGAACCCATTTTACATTGTGTCCTTGTTAAGTTCCCTGTTGTACACTCCAGTGAGAGAAATTAATCAAGAATCTTCAATTAAGTACTTTAGTTTTCACAATTTATCGAGTCTTTGGCAAATCTGTAATCTGACACCCACACAGGTTATGATTACTCCTATTTATAATGCTACCTTCATTCATAACTGTCATACTGTCAATGAAAGATGAACAAAATACTAAACACTAATATTTAACTATGTAAAATTTCACTTGAAAACATTGATTTTTTCCCCCATCTACATATATACTTGGCTACATTTATTGGTAACAGTAAAAGCAAATGTTACTTAATAATTTTTAAATAGTTTGGAAATATGGAACTGTTTGATTTGTATTTTTTTTGGTTGTTTAACCATCTTTACATGTTGATGTTTTGTGTATTTCATGACAGACAACTTAATATTGTTGTTGTTGTTGTTGTGTTATTTTCATGATCATAAAGTTATTCAATTATTCAACATTAACATTAATTAGC
>JAPSES010000211.1:7486050-7502576 GCA_029822895.1 Maxillicosta whitleyi
GTGTGTGTGTGTGTGTGTGTGCGCCTCATTAGTGCAGTGGTTTTGAGGCGATTATTTATGGTCATGTTGTCTGGCCTATATAAATATAAAAGAGTAATGTAAAAGGAAGAGGGAGATAAATAAATATTATTAATAATAATTTATGGGGAGGGGGTGGGATTAAATAAGTTCCACTTCTTCCCATGTAAATGAAACTATTGTAGTGTTCTTCTGTCTAAGATTGTGTCGATTGTTGATTTTTGTATTATTATTTATGTTTTGCTTGTTTACATATGTATATGTTAAATTTCATTGCATAACTAACTCACAAAATATGTGCAAATATGAGCTCCAATTCTGTTTCCTGCAAACAACTGAACCATTTTTGAAACCATAAAGCTTTGTTAGTTTGCTGTGTGCTGCTAAATAAAAATGGCTGACATATATTCTTCTGTTTATAATCACAGGACAACGGCTCCTAACACACTGCACTGAAACTCATGAGCGTGTTTGTGAACCATGTGCATCAGGACAGTACATGGAGCACATGAACTACGCCCAAAACTGCTTCAAATGTGTTAAATGCAAAGAACGTCAGTAGCTGCATATTAAATGTTATTGTTTATTTGTTGTTGGTGAAGTATTTTAACGCTTAAATTGTGTTTACACTCAGACAAAGGCCTGAAGTATGCACGGAACTGCTCCTCTACCACAAGTTCAAAATGCATCTGCCAGACGGGGATGTACTGTATTGTAGGATTTGCTAACCCCTACTGTGGTGAATGTGAGAAGTACAAACAATGCAAAGTTGGCTATGGAGTGTCTGTGCCAGGTATGACACCAGCTTCTTTCCAGTAATTCTTACAAACACGTGTACGACATAGAGCTATACATAATTTGTGTTAAACTGATGTTGAAGTTAAACATAAAATGAAAGGGTAGATCTCTTGAGGTGAGTATTTTATATTGCGAACTGCAGTGCTTTCAGTCCGTCACATACACTATGTAGTTTGATAAAAAATAAGATGCGTTTATGTGTCCTTCACAGGGGCAGCAAACTCAAATGTAAAGTGTGAACGATGCCCTAACGGGACTTTCTCTGACACAGTCTCCTCCAAAGACGCCTGCAAACCTCATACAAAGTGAGCACAGTCACATCTGGAAACAACTACTCTCTCAAGGCTAGATCTGTGACCTCTTTCTTTGTTTTTCTTCAGCTGTAACGGGAGGGCTGTCGTTAGAAAAGGCAACGCTACGTCAGATATTGTATGTGAATCTGGAGCCAGAACACAGCTACAGACCACAACAGAAAAGTTCTACGTGAAGACTATGTTGACAACTGCAGGTGTATCTAAGACAGTGGTCCTAGTTACATCAATGTCTCAAATTAGACCATCAGAGTCCATACTGCCCTCCAGTCAGTCTGTAAAGACAGAATTTACCTATCCAACAAAAAGCCTGCCACCAAACACAGGAGCTGACACAACACTGGGTATGTTACTGGATTTGTATTGTATTTGTAACACATTTATCAGGAAGCTGTTAGTGCTAATCAGTGACTTGTGTATGTATACCTCCAATTTAGCTGCAGCAACTGGCGGTGTCATTGGATTCATTTTGTTGTTCATCATAATTATCACCACGGTGATTCTCTGTAAGCCAGTCTGGAAGAAAGGTACAGGAAAAAAAAAAATCAATTAATCATGAAATTGTCTTGAGGAAATTCTTTAATTTGCTTGTAAGGAAATATAATTAACCTATTTTAGAATCTAAATATAGCAATATTTTCATTATTTTACTCATCTTGCTGCTTTTTGCCTCTGCTGTTCCTCTCAGATCCAGATATAGTCCATCCTAAAGTCGATGCAAATGGAAATTGTGAAAGTGGTGATAAAGTGAGTTTTTGGCTGCTCGGCTGACAAACGTTTGTGCCCAAACAATATACTGACAATTAAACATTATTTTCTTTCTATGGCAGGTCAGTGAGTGTTATCTGGAGGAAACTCAGCTCGTATCATTCAAAGTTATGCCACCAGAACAACAATGTCTACTGGAAAAAGTGGAAGCTTGCAGTGACCACAGTCAGAACAGCAACTCTGACACTTTAACCCAAATAGAGGGCTGCAGCAGCCACGAGTCTATTGGCCCTTTGCAGTCAACCCTACCCCTTCACAACCCTCAATCCACTCTCAATCCACTCTCTGAACCGATGACATTGCAGTCCATCGCAGATCACATCATCCCTCCACCCAGTATGACCACACAGTCTTCCTCTCAGCCCACCAGCCCCCAAATAATCAGCCCCATGACCACAAATCCACAAGTCAACGTCAGCATCACTTTCCACATTGGAAATGGATCATGTGGAAGTCCATCTGTGATGCCCACAGATCTGATGCAGGCAGACCCTAAGATTTCCTATGGAGAGGAAGAGGAGAGCATTAGTATCCCACAGCAAGAAGCTGGCAAGCATTCACAGATGTCAGTGGAGGAAAGTTTAAGTTGCATTTCATGAAGACTCTTTCAATGGACACAAGAATATAGTTTTGCATGTGCATGTGGGATAAAACATGTGCAATAAATATAACCTTCAAACGTTTTAGGAAAAATAAAAATACCCAAAATATCATTGACAGCGAAAAAAAAATTAAGATATGTCATGATGAGAAACAGGGATAACTCTTTCATTTCAGACAGATACACAAGACCAAAAATATACTTAGCAGCAATTCAGTTAGATTGACAAGCAAAAGATACAGTTACAAGTAGGATTATAAATACTGTATATTGTAAAAACAAATATTACAAAATATTTTTGTACATATGTATATAAAGTGTATGATACTGTAAATAAAGATGACGACATGTATATTTCATTCAGTAATGTGAATATATTTGTTAAAAGTCTCTGAGCCATGGGCCATCATCATTACAACAAATGTTGAAAAAGATAAGATGATGATAATATGAAATAACAAGAGTGCACTTTATTTAAAGGACTTATAAGATATGTTTTACTGGGCTTCAAATGAAATAGTAAACAGTCTGTATGCACTCAATCATATTGTAACACTGGAGTTCATGTATGGTCACATTTGAGAAAAACAGGTATATTTCAGGTCTGCAACCGATTTAAATCAAAGAGTTACTTAATTGATTTATATTGAATTGAGGGTGTTTGCATTTCATTTAGGGGGTATGGGAATTTTTGTTTTCCCTCTGAGCCTCTGAATCGCTTTTCTAGGGCTTTGGAACATAATGTAACTAAAGTACCATTAATTAACACAGCATACATTGAAATGTGATGCGCTCATTATTCTTGCATGCTAACTCCCATTAGTTAAAAGATTTCTATCACCCATTGCATCCTTGTTCTCTGAATGCACTAGGAGGACTGGGACGCTGATCACCCATTAAATCCCTGTTCTCCACGTGGACTGGTAAGACTGGGGCGTTTTCTGTAGACACTGCTACCCTCTGCTGGATAAGAACTAGCACTGCAGCCTTTGACAACCACTCTCGTTCAACCAGAAAAAAACGTACGAGTCAGCAGTGACAGTGTAATCAGTTGTCGATTCGAACACTTATTCAAACGTAAAACTGCATCGTAAACAGGGTAATTTGTACTTAGGACATTTTGGTGTATTTGTTTGTTGTAAATATGGAAGCTAAGCAGCGATGCTAATGGTTGGAGAGTAAGGGAAAAGGAAGTCTGAACCACTGCGTCATGATCAGGGGTGTTAAACAAATCTGATATTTTTTTGTTGAGCTGTCCCTTTCCTATTTATCATGTAATATTACAAGTAAATACAACTAATGTAGGATTCATCTGATGATATACTCACCGATAAATTGTGGTTGTGGTGTGATTATCTTAGCTTGGTACCACCCCCGTTGGTGCTCAGAGATGGTACGGTCTGTTGCCGCTGTGTTTCTCTCCTTCCTGAAAGAGACTTGCATTGGACTGAAGCCGCTGATGTCGCTGTGAGGACCTGTTAAGTAGGTGCCCTTTTTCTTCTTTTTCTCCGGTTCTATATTTCTGAATTGTCACAGAAATATATAGATATATTTAACATGCAACCGCGGAAACCAGCCTGTTAATATGTTGCTCATTAACTTAGTCTTTATCTCTTTTTCTGTCTCACATCTCACATCCTCCCGCTGTGGTTGGTTGGTGGTGTCGTGGTCCTGGTCGGTTATGTTTACAAATCCAGCTAGCAAGAAAGCCAATTAAATGGCATTCATACTGTGACATAGCACGGATACTGAACACGACACTTTGAATTAGATTGTAAAGATTGAAAAGCCTTGTCCCTGCAGCTGAAACTCTCCTCATAAGGGAACTGTCCAGGAAGCTTCATAGTTACCGGGAGGAAGCAAGACAGCAGCGGAGATAACACTGCTGCAGGTGTTTCCCTGTTTTCCTGATGGTTGTTGACGGATAACTGTGGATATGAACAAATCCCTCAGATTTAGGGAGAAAAAAGGGTGTAAGAATGTGGATAAGGAAGCAACATATAGCGATAGAGAGGACAGAGTGATGGAGAAATAACCAGTTTAATTAAGTGGACAGACAAACATAAAGACATGCTTCTATAATTTTTTGCTAATCCATAGAGCAACAAGGTTATTTAATGATTATCAACATATTCTTTGACACCTAGTTAAAAATGTAAAAGCACACACTCTATCTTTTATCTTGTTTTGTTATTTTTTTTGTATGTGGTATATTTAGTTCTTTATTTTGGATTTGAGGATTTGGTTACTAAAGGTTGTGATTCTTGTTTTTGGTGTGTGTTATAATGAGCTGAGATTCCTTCAGTAAGATTGTAGGTTTTTTTTTTTTTTTTAAGTCTCACCCATACATGATTTTTCTTGCTGTCTTTAAAAAATATGTATTTGCGAATGATTAAAATTGCCATGAAGTTGCTTCGATAGTCACTGCAAAGGTTCTCAGTGAGGCACAGCCTGTTAATGTGTAACAAAAGAGTTAACTGTTGTTAATCATTTCTAAAATCATAAACTGATAAGATCATGGACCAGATGCTGCTACTTTATACTAGATTAGTGACAATATGTTGATGGTGTTTATCATATTTCAACAGATACAACACAAAGTGAAATCCCAAGTTTCTTGAAGATCTTGTTCATCGAGTCGCGCATGGAAGTGAAACTCCACTAAAGATTGAACCACATATACTCAGTTACACAATCGTGCCGTCGTAGATGCCGCTCAGTCTCAGTTTTTGCAAATGGCTTGCTGTCTGAAGGACGAGCTCCTCTGTTCCATCTGTCTAAGTATCTACCAGGACCCTGTCAGCTTTGGTTGTGAGCACTACTTCTGCAGAAAGTGCATCACTGAGCACTGGAGCAGACAGGAGCCTCACGGACCAAGGGACTGTCCTGAGTGCCGAAGGACCTTCACCGACCCCCTTCTCTCACCAAGTCTCAAGTTGTCCAACATAGTGGAGCGCTACTCAGCTTTCCCGCTTGACGCCATCCTCAACGCACAAAGGAGCTCCTATCCCTGCAAGGACCACGAAAAGGTCAAGCTCTTCTGCCTGACTGACAAAAGTCTGGTGTGCTTCTTCTGCGACGAACCAGCACTGCATGAACAGCACCAAGTGACCACAATTGACGAGGCTTTTGAAGAGATACAGGTCAGTGAAGCGCAAGTACTGAGTTACCTCATTAGCAAAGGTGACAATGACATTTTCTTCAAACCAATCACTACTCTGCTTTAGATTCATGCATCTGCTCTCATTCACCCCATGGGAGCTGCCTAGACCGTTCAGCCCCTCAGTCCTTTAGCACCAAAGAGCAGCACCACTGCCAAGTTTTAGTTCTTTATTTTTGAGCATCTTAGTCATACTGCCTTTAATGATTATTTCACACTTAAGCTTCTACCACTGAAAATGAAATGAAAACACTAAATACTGTTGGTGCTTAGTGTACTCTTTGTGCTTCAGCCTCAATATCACATCCAACTGTTTTAGACGTGTTTCATTGAACAGACTAATATGGTTTGTACAGAGATCTAAGTATGCATGGAAACTTAAGCGAATGACTAAGTAGAAAATGTTGAAATGAAGGAGAAAATCCCTGGATTCTCTCAAAGGCCTATTAAAGTTAAAATCAAGAACACTCAGTTACAGCGATTTGTAGCGTGTCATGAGTATTTAAGCTGAGTCATATTTTCCCCATCAACAAGAATAGCTTAATGTTTGCATTCCCATTCAATGTTTACATAATTCCCTACCCACAGAGTCAAAATCAAATAACTCTGAAGTAAACTTACTATTCCAGTTTGCTCTGTGTTCAAGTATGCCCTGAAACACATTTTTTGTCATCCTTTTACATCTGCTGGTACAAATGTACATGTGAGCAATCTTTTTTCCTGTAACATAAAAATGTTTGGTTTCCCAATTTTCTTGGCAGACAGTGCGGTTAGCTTTCTGATAAGAAAATGTTGATGGTTAACACTCAGCTGTTCTGCTGACTCTGCTGTGAGAAAGCTTTGAAGGATTTAAACTCCCAGTGCAGCTCAGACCAACTCTCACATTAATCTAAACTGATTTTTCACAGAGTATCATATTTTTAGTGAGTCATTCGTACTCCAACTTTAATATTAATGCACCACTTTACCTGTGTGAGTCCACTTTAAAGGCATTCCTTGTTACAAAGAATCAATAAACCAACACACTGGTCTGTTAAGCTCATCTCTAAAGTCCCATTTTTGTCACTGATGGGTTATTTCAGTCTTCACAGCTTTCAATAATTGAAAAGCTTTACATATGGGCTGCTGGAGTCTTGAAACAAAAATCAGTAATGATACAGTGTTGCTAAATTATTTTCTGTATCATATTGTAACCCACCTCAGCAGCACCAGGAGATAGAGAAAACTTTTGATTTTTTTTGTTTTTTTGCCAGTTTTTGTAAATAGGATCAACTCTAACCACATGCATAAAACTTGACAGTATCGGTAAATATGATAATTTTATTTCTGATCTGAGCTGCAACCACATTTTGATTTCTAAATCTGTCACATTTGAAGGATGTTCTTGGTTTCAGTTTTACATATATGGTTAGATTTATTTTATTTATTCTTTAATTATTATATTTATTTATTAAACTTGTAGTCCGTGTTCTTTTCTTTTTAATGAAAGGGGCAACTTTAGCCATGTGATGTAGTGTTACAGAACAGCAAACTGTTGCAGGGTAGACATGCCGGTGCAGATGCACTGTACTTGATGCACCAGTACAAGAAAAATGGAGAAAGATGGTAATTGGAGTGTCTCAGAATATTGATACTGTGAATGAGAGAGACCCAAGTGGAAGAATGAGGTTACAGGGAGAATAGATAAAGAAGGTGAAGGATTTAAGTATTTAGGGTCAACGGTCTAGACTCTAGAGCAATGGAGAGTGTGGAAAAGAGGTGAAGAAACATGTGCAGGCAGGATGGAACGGGTGGAGAAAAGGGTCAGGTGTGATAGAAGAGTTCCAGCTAAAATGAAAGGAAAGGTGTCCAAAAGTGTGGTGAGAGCAGACATATTGTTTGGTCTAGAGACAGTGGCACTGAAGAAAAGACAGGAGACAGAGATGAAGATGAGGAGGTTCTCTGTGGGAGTGACCAGGATGGATAGGATCAGGAATGAGTACATCAGAGGGACAGCACATCTTAGAGGTTTTAGGATAAAGTCAGAGAGGCCAGGCTGAGATGGTTCAGACATGTCCAGAGGAGAGAGGGGGAGTATATTGGTAGAAGGATGGAGAGATTGGAACTGCCAGGCAGGAGGCCTAGAGGAGGAGCAAAGAGGAGGTTTATGGATGTAGTCAAATAGGACATTAAAGGTAGTCGGGGTGAGAGAAGAGGATGTAGAAGACATGGTTAGATGGAGGCAAATGATTCGCTGTGGCGACCCCTGAAGGGAAAAGACCAGAGGAGAAGAAGAGTTTCACAGTATTTGTTTTGTGGGAGGGTAGTTTTTTTTTCCAGATATCATGAGTCTTGTTCAGAGTTTAAAAAAGTAACGCAACAATTATTTATCTTTATTTAACCAGGAAATCCCATTGAGATTAGAGAGAGGGAGATATGGCCAAGGTAGCAGCCATACAAAGTCAAAACTATATATAACACATACGTGATACAATGAACAATGAAACAGAATAACAATTATTCAACCACAGTGGCCTCTCAATAAAAAAAACAGTGACATTTGTTTTTAGTGTCACAATCTGTCAGTTATTTTTCAGATTAATTGTGCAACTGTGTGGTCTATTTCATGAAAGATTGTGAGAATATATTTGCTGAATCAAAGGGCTTTGACAAACTAATTATCAATCAATCAATCAAACAAACAAACTAATGATTAATTAAGTGGTGGACAGGTAGTTGATTTTATTGATTTGTTGTAGCCCTGCTCATGATTTTTATCTTGTATAAAAATCATGTCTTTCCACACTCACAGTTTCACAATATCTCATAAATTCACGAAATCATAAACAGTCATGATCTGTATCACATTTTCAGGTTCTTGCCAATACACAGCACTGGTGGTAATAGAATGAATATTCCAGTGCATCATTACTGCAGATTATATTGTTGAGCTGACATGAAAGTGTTTTGACTTGATTAAAAAAAAACTTGTGATAATTAAATTATAACACTTAATTTTATTGAAAAATATTGTATGAAAGTGTTATATGAGTGACAAATTCAGTTAATTCAAATGATTAAATTACTTGAATGTATTATCAGACAGTTATGCTTCTTCTTGGCCCTCAGGCGTCCTG
The DNA here is from genome assembly GCA_029822895.1 of Maxillicosta whitleyi. Taxonomy (NCBI): domain Eukaryota; kingdom Metazoa; phylum Chordata; class Actinopteri; order Perciformes; family Neosebastidae; genus Maxillicosta; species Maxillicosta whitleyi. The sequence continues at coordinate 7,494,823 of JAPSES010000211.1, forward strand.
AATGAAATATATTAGCAGCACTCTATATGACAGTGTTGTACTCCTTAATTTCCAATCATGTTCTGCACTGGAAGCTTGAGAAAGGTCAAAGCTGTGTAGTCTTGGAGCAGAAGTAATTAGGCCCAGCACAAGATGTTTCTTTTTTCCTGGACTCCAGCTTGTTCCTCTGCTTGGAGCGCTTTTCAAGACGGCGATCTGGCATTTTGTTTTCTGGCAGGAGCCTTGGAGGCTTCCCAGATCCACATTACTGAAAAAGAGTACGCGTACAGAGGGATTCCGCCAAAGACTGCTATGTCCCATGATGAGCTTGGCATACTTGTCTTTAAGATCTATGAGTGGGGTGGTTTGTTATATAACATGTCATCATTACCAGACAAACAAACATTAGAGTGAAATGGTTATAGGTGCATATATTTGTATATTGTGTGTATTTTTATTTAAATCAGCTTGTTCTTTTAATAATCCTTTTTATAGTTTCCCTTTTCTTTCAGTATGCAGGAGTTGTGTGTTGGATAGAAATGTACTCTGCCTGCAGGCAATCTTTGCTTTTAGCATGCGACTTGACAATGCTTAACCAAAGTGCCAAAACAACATGGTGAGGATGTGTTAAAGTGCAGTAGAAATCAGCTGTAGTGTTATTACTGTGTAGGCCAGAGGGCTAAATGTGGTGCCAGCTTGCTGGCCTCTTTCAAAATGAACCTGAGAGTTTTTGTATGGTGGGAAAGTTTGACGAAGTGAAAAGGATTTGGTGGGTCGAGAGCCAAAGCTTGGCCTCTTATTTTGGTGTTCAGGATATGCATTCACTGAGTCTGCTTCAGTCTGTGTGCCGTTCTCTAATTTACCTCAGTGACAATGATTTAACTCATAATCTCTGCCATTCTAGTAAATTGTGAATCCCTTGTAGGAAATGTTCACAAAGGTGTAGAGGATGTTAAATTTGCTGCAAGGAGTCATGTTTTTTTTCAAGAAAATACTAAAATGTATACCGATGTGATATCTGAGTAATAATGCTTTACTGTTACTACATTTTCCAGCAAATTTTGCCTTAATGTTTCGTCATCCTCTTACCTCACCATCTGCTGGAAGCAGGATGACACAGACAGATCCTCCATCACCTTGCCCACACCCATCTGCCTTCAGACATTGATGATCAGTGTGTTTCACTGTTTCCATCAGTGTTACAAGGACAACAATCAAGGCTTAATATCTGCAGTTGCAAAAATCTGACAGTTTAATTCACATTGTAGGTAAGCATGATGAACTATGATAAAGATAAAATCCTCCTGGTAGTCACCAAATGCTGTGCATTTATCTGCTTATATCTCATTCAATCAGAACCACTGGCACTGTAAATACAGCACTCCAGACTCATGCACAGTATTTTTTGTATTGTATATAGGCTTATGTTATGTCATCCCACCATCATCTAAATTATGTGATGACTGTGTAGACTATTTTTGAGTGGATGTCATTGTTACTTCGCTTGCAGCTGCATGCACACATTGGTGGCACAGAAATGGCAAAAATAAAGGAAACCAAATGAGTAAGATGCTCAAAATAAGTAATAAAGATGTCTTGTTATGTCAGAATAAGAATACAAATAAAGATGACCTTCAGTTTGACAGAATACCATCATTGAAGACACTGTTTGAAGCTTAATTCGGATGTAAAGCCACTAAGCAGACAGACTGAATTGGACCCAGCTGGACACACAATGGAGCTCATTTTAGTCTTTGACAGTCAGAGCAAAAGAGTCACATCTCATCACACTGAAGCATCTGTATCCAGCCCCTGGCATCTGTGTTTCATTCATCAAATACTGTCACAAATTAGGAAACTCACAAATGGAGTTTATGGAGTTTTATTTTATCCATATCGCACAAACTGAGGTTGCTACTCATTAAAACCAAGCCTTCCTTTACAAATCCATTTAACTATATATGTGCCTATATTCTGTATGTCCATATCAGTATAGTAGTAAAAGCCACTGTCACCACCATTGCTTTACTGGCTTTTTCACAGCTATCATAAAAATAGCCCAATTTATTTCCATATAAACATCCATAAATGAATCATTGCAGCATCACAATATTAAAGCTTCTTGTCATTTGCAAGTTCATATGCAGTACAAATGGAACACCTAGAGTGGAATTGAAAACAACAACAAAGAAACTACAGGCCTGCGCAATGATGGCTCGGCGGCAGCAGTGACCTCACAGCTGTATTTTCCACAAGTTGTTTTATATTGAACAGTAGAGACTGACAAACTGTTAAAACTAGCATTTAAGATCAACAAACCAACCTGGCTGTTGATAGTTTGACCATAACACCACTTGGCATCACTTAGTGCCTATGCAGTGTTTAATGAATGGAGTCATACAGTCATAGTCTCTCTGTGTTATGACACTTACTCTGAGATACCACAACCTTAGCTCTGCCTCTGAACCACATAATGTCATTACCTGGTCATGGTGGACCTGTCACTTTTTGCCACCAGCTATGTGTCATCACTGTTGACAAACACCTAAATACTCTATTGGGCTGGCCACTGTTGACGGCAGCCTTTGGTCTGTGGCAGCCTGTAATCTCCTTAGCTTGGCATGTCACAGCGCTGACCTCAGGCCATGAGTCTTGTTGCTGCGTCGAGGGCTTTACCTCCTGCTGATTTGCATCCTTTTCTCCTACAACCACTCCTGCAACCAAATCTGTAATGCATAAACACATCCCAGCCACTGCAGGGGTGATGCACACACATCTGGCAAACATTCTGCCAGCACTTAATTGCTAGCTTGCGCATGTTTTTCAATGTAAAGGACATTACGGTAGGATCTAGGAGGATTTGTCGTCTGCTCTGCCATTTGCTTCAGGGAGCAGAGATTTCACAGGGAACTAATGCATTCTGATTAGGAGGGGTTTTATTCCACCAATCACATCATTTAAACCTAATGTACCAGAGCAGGAAGCACTCCTAATGCAACATTTTCTTAAACTTCTTGAAAACTAAAACATTAAACTGAGCCGCAGTCCACACTTAACTAGATTCTCCATGCACACCAAGAAGTCTCACCATTGTTTTGCTGAATTTTGTTGGGCCCGTCAGTCTTTAGCTGAACTCATTAAATGAGGTTATAACCTGAAAGCCAGACATTCTTATCTAAGGGAGCACAATTCTCCACCCTGCAAAGTGCATGTTTTATGTTCTGAGAAATAATTTCCTTTATTTTAGGCAATGTGGTTAATGGTGATGAGATTACACTTCCCTCCCTCAGTCATGCACTTGGAGTGCTGGCGCCATCTTAAATAGAGGTTGACTGAATTGTTGTAGCCTTGATTGGAGCTGGATGAAACTGTGTACTTATTATCACACTACTGTTGCCTAAAGTTGGCCCTAAAGTCCTACTAAAGATAAAGTGGAAACCCCAGCAGCAACTGTGACCACAGCCTTGCAGGGTGAGACAGATTCTACCAGCTCTCTGCATGCTTTTGGGACATCTCTATGCTCTATTTGACAATAGTGTCAGTCCAGATAAAAAGGGAAATAAGACTGTAGCCCCTGGTTTTATATATATGTATATGGGAAGATTGTCACTGAGACTCTACATACTGGGAATGGTATATGAATAGAGAATAGCAGCAGCCAGCTGTGGAGTGGTGCTGGTTTGAGTTAGACTAAAGCCCACGCTGCTGAGGAATTTAATGTGTACAGTGGAATTGGTCTCCCACACAGACCTGCCATTCAGTGTGTTCAGACGCACCTGTGTGCTGTCCTCAATTAACACTCCTCTTACTCCTTTCTTATCACACCACACACACCAGGGTTAATCATGAAAATATTAGCATTTTCCTCTGCCTCGCTTTAATGCAGGGTTGTATTTGAATCTGCACGCTAGTCTTTGAAGTGTTTCTCTGGTGGTTTAAAAACACAACCGTCTTTCACTCTTCGAATGTCAGAGCCCAGCCAAGAGCTCTCTGAGGCTGCCATCACCACGCATGGCCGTGCTGCTGCAGTAATGAGTCAGGCAATTTCAAGGGCACCCACGGCTGCCATCTCCCCTGTGGCTTGCCTCTGTCTGCTCTCTTTTCCTTTGGCATCTCCATCTCTCTACCTCTTCTTTTCTTCTGTGTGCTGTTATTTTCTCTTTGTTTGATAGCTGTTGTTTCTGAGGTATGTGCTTCATTATGTGTCACAGATCTTGTTTGAAAACCAGGCCTTTAGAGTAAGCTGGTTCCCTATTTCTTCACCTACCACCACCTACCCATCACAAACCAATGACTGTGTCCATCTTGGCAGCCAGTCATGGTGGTGTGGCAGGTGGCGTTCATGCAGAAGTAGAGCCACAGGGAAAGACAGAACAGTCATATTACATTAGAGGAGTGCAAAGAAAGGCTGGAGCTTGTACTGCACTTAGTACTTTACCACTGATGGAGAAGCTCACCACAGACAGGCTACATGTTCACTTCAGCACATTCTGTCGGTGGAATAACAGATAAACAACTACATTGATTCGAGAATTCAAAGCACCATCTCAGAACGTTTTATCTTGTTTAGATGATTACTTTGGCTTGAGCTCAAGTTAAGTGACTCAAATGTTGCTGCATCTGTTGTGCATTAGAGATGTTTATATAGCCCTCCTGCATAGTTTCTTTTATGTCCTATATGTTTTCTAACGTGTATCTTAACATAGGGTTTGCAATGTGCATGTGAAAACAGTTACAAATGCATAAGTAGGATGTAAAGTAGGTTGTTTTGAGTTATAAATAATAATGGATTTGATTTTTGTAGTGCTTTTCTAGACACCCAAAGTGCTTTACATTATTGATCCATTATTCATTCGCTCTCACATTCACACTCGTTTTGGTAAACTACATATGTAGCAACGGCTGCGCTGGGGCAGACTGACAGAAGCATAGCTGCCAATTTGTGTCTTGTGTGTCTTGCCCAAAGACACAATAGACTGAGTAGGACAGAATGGGATTCGTCAGGTGTGTTATTTTACTACGAAAGCGCCCACACTGCATTGTGATGATGAGTCATTATCATTGTATTATACCTGTTGTATGACAGCATAGCAAAATATGTGCAGTATCTGGCAGGTAACCGTGCTGGACATGGGAGTGCAGTGTGTTCTGTAACTGGTTGGGTATATCGTGTTGTAATTGGAAGAGTCACTGAAGAAGAGAGATATTCAGGTCATGTTAGTGAATGAAAGAGGAAGTGCTATCCTTAAAGTTTTGCAGCTTAATGTGAGGCTTAACGCTGACCCCCGCCTTCCCTAATGTGTGGCAGATCAACAGGGAAAGCAGCCTGGACACCAGTGACACTGCTATAAAGCTTACATTAAATATAAAACATCAGACTCTGAAAAATTGTAGAAATTAAAATTTTTCCCCCTCCATAATATTTTTTATAAATAAAGTAGCCTGCAATGATGTGAATATGAAATTAGGATTTTTAAAATGATTGGTTTAAAGCAGAGACAATCCCAGATCTTGATGTTAATAATCACAGAGCGCTGAATGATCACAGAGTACTTATTATGTAGGGCTGTCTTTTAGTTCTGTCTGTCAGTCTGATATTAGGTTAGTCATGAACTCTTGGACCTCGTTGCTGCAGCCATGAGACTCTGAGCCCTGCATTGCTTGATTAGCTGGGGAATTAAGACAGATTACAGGCCATTGTTCTCGGGGGTCTGGGAAGGGCCGGTGCGAGCTCTAATCTCTTGTAATTCCCTGTGTCCATGATTTGCTCCAGATGATTTAATTATATGTGCTGCTGATAGGAGTCCTCATTTACAGCTTCCAATCAGCCAGAGTCAGAGCTGAACCCTCAAAGCCAAAACTACTACCAGAGATTCAGGAGAAACCTAAGATGTTTACCTGATAAATGCCTCTTTTCTCCAAATGGGAATCGAGGTGTTTCTGTTTATCCACTAACCTGTGGTTCTGGCCTCAAACTGGTTTTGGACAAATAAGAGAAGATTGATACGTGGGCAGCTACCTGGAAAATGCAATTTTCTCAGTCTGGGATTAGCAAAATTGTGTCAGATTGAGCAACAGAATGACAGATTTGTGAGGAAAAACAGTCAAATAATCGTTTAGTCATTATCTGCTGACGTAAAATGCCAGAAGTTAATTAATACTAAAGTTTGTGTTAAAAGTTTTGCATGGTTGCCCTGGTTTGGTCTGTGTAGTAATTGATGTTCCCATTAGCTTTCAAACACGATAGCCCCTAAATTGCTTGCTCTTCTGATATATGAGCAATTCAAATGTCTTTTGCCATGTTTTTGTGAGAGCTTGTTTATTTCCCATAATGCATTTAGGTCTAGGGTCAGGCTAATCAGTGGGAAGTACTTAGCCCTGGTTGGTCTGCTCTGCATCACTCAGGCTTCACATTAGCAGAGGTACCCTGCCTTTGCAGCTGTTCATAGTTTGGGCATTTAGTAGAAGCTTTTATACCCTGTGACTTAACAATAAATGGAGCTGTAAAACAACAAACATTTCTCAAGATTAAAAGTCTGAAAAAAAAATGTTAAGGATTGAAGAGAGGCTTAGGGTGGGAACTTGAGATTGCTGAGAGAATTTATAAAAAAAAAAAAAAAAAAAAAAAGTTGCAAATGGACAAATGTGAAAACATCAAGTTCAGAAGAAAATTGTCTGTGAAACTGATTTCTCCTTTAGAATAAAATGTAGCAGGTCACACTAGCCGGTGGTTTCATCGAGCTTCATCATTGTAGATTAAGACTTCACAATGATAAAATAACACCTTTCTTATACGTATCAGTGTTAAGAGGAGTATGTATGATCTAAAATTAAATCAGTGGGTGCAGTCATGTAATACAACACTCCTACAGCTACTGAAACCACCAACGAAAACATGAAGCCTCTGCAGAATGCATCATGCATGCATGTGCACAAAAGCTACCTCAGCTATTTTATTAGCTGAGGTCATGGTTGTATAGATAGATGAACAGATTAGTTTATTGTCATTTTTATGAGTCACATAAAAATGGAATTGTGTTTTACTCATCCACCATGGGTAGTCAGTACACCCAAAAAAAACCTGATAATAAAATTATGTGTAAAAGAGTTTGCAGTATGCCACTAGTAAGTCATTACTTGAACTGTTTAACAATAATGACAGTGACTGACTGACAGAGGAGCTGATCCAAACTAGCTAAACTTTGTTACCAGTATAGTTTGCACATTCACATTCTTCTCATCTCCACAGTCCTGAAAACATCTTCCCTCACAAAAAATGAGTTAGAAACTTTGGAAAACTTTGTCCACTTGTTTTACATTATTCTAAAATGTTAACCGCTCAGTTGTGGGTCAGATAGTGAGTCTTTGGTCATGTATACATGAAGTTTTTGCCAAATGACAGCCACCAGGAGCTCTTCAATGTCTGACAGATTTGAAACCAGTCACCTCTAAAAACAAGGTCTAATGCTGCATGTACACCAAAAGCGACCAGAGTGACCAGGTAGCCGAGGTCGCTGAAGATTCGCCTTGGTAGCTTTGTTCGCTTGTGACATCACATTGCTCTTATTCTCATGTCCAGAGCAAATGAAATGCGCTCCCTCTTAATGAAACTGTGTTCCATAAATTCAGACACGGTGCCCCGGTTTAATCATCATCTTGACATGGAAGATCAAGATGTCGTTGTGTGCGCTGGCTTGGTGTTCCTGCAGCAACAGCTTCAGAGTTCTCGCCGGAGGAGGAGGAGAAATCAAAATATCGTGCAAACAAACTCACCG
>JAPSES010000211.1:7502676-7523485 GCA_029822895.1 Maxillicosta whitleyi
ATATATACATCAGGGTTCTAGTTAGCGCAATTTAGCGTATCAGCTCCCCGATGCTAAAATTTTGACCCGATACACTAAATTTTCTCCTGATACACTAAATTTCAGTGAAATTTCAGTGCATTGCTTTGGACTAATGGAGAGAACTAAGTAAGTTAAAAGAAATGAAAACAGACCCAGAGTTGGCTCTCTTCCTTCTACACAGGTATAGAGTGCCTCTTTTCTTTGTACTTGCTTTGGAACATTGTATTTTACTAAGTGGCTATTGTAGCTTAGTCAAACACTTAGTAAATGCTTCTGAATTAGCCACACAGCTAGCTCTGTGGCGTCAGTAATATGTTTTATTTGGAGCATTGTTTCAGTCACAAACTAAGGACTTTGTGGTCAGAATGAACTGGCTCTGTATGGAACTGTATATCTGTATAAAACCATACCTGGTCTTAGGAGGTTAAGCTTATTCATATTCATTTGCAAAGCCTCAAAATCTTTACCACTCCTTTTCCTTTCTCATCTAGAGGAGCTTTATGTGTTGTTCTTGTGTTTGTGTTTGTCTTTGTTTCCTGTCTCTTCTATGCTCACCACTGTCAAACAGGATTAAAATGCCAAAAAGAAATATAAACTTTAGACAGACTAAATGTTCTAATGACGATGATCTTGTGTTTTTTTTTTTCTTTTTTTTTTTCATTATTAATGAATTGGGAGTTCTTTACCAAAATTAAAAAAAAAAAAAATGCTATAATGAAATCAAATCTTCACAAAAGCACATGCTGTTTTTACATACAAACAATATAGTTTTATAACTGTTTGCATTAGTGATTTCTCTATAATGTGCAAAAAGAGAAACCTTTCCATTGGATCTTTTTATATAGGCTCAGGTCCCTGCTGGTATAATTATTTCATTTATAAAATGAAATATACATATAGATTTATCAGTTTTTGTTGAAATCCAGTGACAGAAAAGAAAGACTGCATCTGGTTGAAGGTACTAATAACCTACTAAATAATAACTAATAACAAAATAATAACCTACATAAATTGTCAGTATTGGTTAAAAAAAAAGTGTGTATATATATATATATATATATATACATATATGTGTGTGTGTGTGTATATATATATGTTGTTTTTTTTTTTCTCCCAGTCATTGGTTGAACACAGTCTGGAATGTGTTTTTAATGTGATAATTCTGTCTGTAAAAAGTAGATTATTGGAAATCATGTGGGGATTTAATAACATAAACCCTGACTGGAGGCTGTACTTATAATTCATAGAAGCATGTTGCCAGCGTCTTTAACAGTGTATTTTAAAATGTGAGTTGAAAAATAAAGCATAGCCCAAATATTTATTTGATGTCAGGCAGCTCAATGAAAGAGGAACAGACACCACTCTTTATTTGGTCACATGGAGCTGCTGGTTAGCTGTATCTCTCATGTGTGCATAGTGCATACACAACAGCTACAGAAGAATAGCTTCCAGCCATACTCATGCCACTAAGACAAATCAGAGTCTAACAAATCTGTTTGTTAGTCCTGTCGTGTGGCGTTGGCTAGTGTGCAACAACATGATTGTGTATCTGACATGCGCTACACGATTTTATACTGAAAACATGCTGACTATTAGAGGTTTGACTAATCCTAAGAAGCTTTTTCAAAGATCACATAAGCACATATTGGGTTTTGGTTAGAATCCACTGGCAGTCTGACATATTTAATGGTCATTTTCAGGTTGTTTTTACTCAGTGTCCATGTACTGAAGTCAGCGCACAGAATGGAAAAGATAATAGTATTAACAGGAAATACAGTTGTACAGAGCTGTCTGTTGTGCCTCTGTTTAGTATTGTTTTTGTACAGGTTGTTCTTCCAAAGGTTACCTTGTAGACCAGTGTTATTCACAAACCTTTTTTGGAAATGACTGAGGTTTGTGGTTCAGAGGAAGAGGACTGATTTCTTTAAGTGTTTGTGAGGGTTCGGCACACATAACAGGTATGGAGGCGTTGGATGGTACACATAGATTATATATGTAATTAGACTGCAGTTTTCAAGTGTGATTTGGCCATCACCATGTTGGATATTTTGCTAAACGCTATGGCCACTGACTCTAAGAGTCCCTTTATTTGACCTGTAATCATATAATGGAGAAATAATTTAAAGATTGACCTTCTCCTTAGAGGGCTGAAATAATAAAAAAAAAAAGACAGGTTCAGTGTAAGGCTGAATCCAAATTCACCCCTTAGCCCTACCCCTTGAAATGAAACTGTAAGGGGTAGAGGTTTAAACAGTCCCCTATGAAATGGGACAACCCTTTGTAACCTGTTACATCAACAGCGGTCATTGACAGCGCTTTTAACAGATGCGATAACTTTGTTTCTGAAAGCATTCATCATACCATCAGCAGCTGTAACCGTGTCTGTTTCATGGGCTTTGTTCATAATTTTATGGCTATCAGCTATAAACCATAGAAATGCAATCTATAGCACATTTAAACAGCATTAAACGGTGGATCAAATGATTGAGTTGTTTATGAAAGAGTACTTACATTTGTGTGTTTCTTTCATCACTGCTGCACATTTTGACAAGGCCAAATAAAAATAATTGTCGGTTTCAGGTTTTACCAGAATTTCAAATTGGGTAGGTAGGAAAAACATTTTATTTTTGAGAAAATATTTTATTTTGATACGTAAAACTACTGACAACATACATCAAGACATTAAACATGAAAGTTCACAAGGATATGACCTTCAAAGTGTCCTTTATTTTTTACCTTAGGGTCGGGCAGTGATAGGTAACAGCCCATTCCTCTCACAGATGGGGAGTACCGTTTGAAATGTCTGTAACAGGGCATTTTTCTGAACAGCACCAGTACGACCACAGTGACAGCAAACATCTGAACGGCCACATTTGGAGCCTGTCTGATAACCCCACAGGATCACCACAGGTCATGGATAATCTGACACAAACTGATTTATACATGATGACACTGTCAGGAGGTAAAATATGACCAGCACATCTAGGGCTGCAACTAATAATTGTTTTCATAATCGATTAATCTGACGATTATTTTTTCAACTAATTGATTATTAATTGGATAAAAAAGAAGGGGGGGAAATTTGATTCTGAGCATTTTTAATCAAACAAATATTACATTACTCTTCAACAACAGGCCATGGAGTGGTTCAACAGTAATAAACTCATTTGCACTCACTCACAAACATGGTAATGCAGAATTGTATATTCGTACAAAGGTTGCTTTTCCACAACTCAGAAAACAGAATATATTAACAGTATAAAAATTTAATTTAGCAGCAGAATCAGTGAAAACAAAAACCAAATCTATAGGTGGTAAAATCCTCCCATATTTTTGGGTCGTACATGTTTGTCTCTAACATTGGCTTCTCCTGCTGAAACATTACCGTCTGCGTTCACCTCCGCCATATCTCAAATGTAGCTTCTACAGTTTTTATTTTACGATCCTCCCATAACAAGCACCGGAAAACATCCTCCGAAAAAGCTGTATGTCTGCTCATTTCACTTTGTGGAGGGAATACCAACACTACTACACCTGTTTCCTGAGAAATGTCTTGGCTACAAAGCTCCGCTGAAGTGCTGTGAAAAGAGCTTGTGAGGCCGTCAGCTGTCAGTTTACTTCCTCTGCCGCACTGCGAGCTACATTTGGATTGTATTCAGGATTATGACCGTAAAATGTTAAACCAATATATTTATCCCGTTGTCTGAACATCATTGGCTGCCACCGGCAGGGCTCCAGACTAACTTTTTGACCTAGGAGGACTGTGCTCCTGACCCTAAAAAGTTAAGAGCACAAATTAAATATAACATAAAATTATGCACAAAATGAATTAATAATGTAAACTGTATTATACTTTGTATTTATATATGTTTATTGTAAATATGATTTTATTTTTTCACTCTACAGTGCACTTTTAACAAATTTAAAATTTTAACTTTTTTATACAAAACAAATTTAATGTCACGCAACACAGAAACCCTTAAAAACACACAACACAACAAAATATAAATTAAAAATATTTACTCTTCAGTGCTACAATAAATAAACTAAAACTTAAATACAAGAACAAACTTTTAACTATTTATAGCCACCCCCCCTCCCTCTCCTCAGCAACGACAGACGACACAGAAGTAACACGCCATGTAGGAGTAACGAGTCGACCTGAGACGAGTTGGTCCCATGTAAAAGTGGAAAAGCACCACAGGAATACTGAGTAGAGTAGAGCCGTGTTGAGTAGAGTAGAGTAGAGCCGGTACTATGTAGTGGAAAAGCAGCATATGGGAGCCAGTGCTTTTCGGAGTCTAACCCCGTGGCTGACAATGGTATTACAACTCAGGCTGCTTCCTCATTGGTTTCATTTTGGAGCGAAGGCCCTCACCCTCTGGTTCCACCACAAGAAATACATTAATAATAAAAATGTACACAGCAAAAAATCAATCTCAAGAAAATTATTTGAAAATGATATATCTTAAAGGAAATGTAATCTTGTCAAGCATATTTGTCAGTGGGAAAATAATTCCATTTTAAGAATGATATCTAACTATCTTGAGAGACTGTCTAGTTAATACTAAGGTAAATTGTAATATATATATATATATAGAAAAGAATACAATAGAACATAATTTATTGTCATATCATAGTCTTGTGCAATGAAATTTGGGTGCTTAGACCAATACAGTGTACAATTTATATAACAAGAATTAAAAAGATACAAATAACATTCACAGTATAAAGAACAGTAATAACTAAATGCAAAAGATCGAATGACGTATGAATAGACAAGGTGAATTATTTATTATTTTATATTTTATTTACATTACTTCCTCATGCAATAATATTATATGTTATTATATGTAAAATAAGTGCATGTTTTTCATTGCTCATAATACTAGTAAATTTTGGCATCCCCCCCTAGATCCGTTATGGTCTGTCATCATGCCAACTTTTATTATAGATTCAAGAAATCTAAACAAAAAACAAGACAAAAAAATGTGCTTAACCCTAAAGTATTTTTTTTTCTGCTGAATACATGACAGCTTGGTTATATTTACAAATATTTGTCCCCTGTTGTTATATTGCTTGTTTTGCAGAATGTAATTTTATTTTATTTCACATCATTATTATTATCACCTCTATCTGTAAACCCCTGCAAAGCTAGAGCACATAATAAATAAACAAAATCTAAATAGGTAAACTTAACTTGCTAAAGAAGTCCACTGGAGACCGACTGCAACCATTAGATCAAGTCATTTAGGAGTCATCAAGAAGTCATTTAGGGAGTTTTTAATCCTGTCCACATTGATTTTACATTAATTTGGCAGAGGTGATGCTGCGCCTGACCTTAAGAAGGTGAAAAGGCTATATGTGGTTCAATTGGGACTTTGTGTAATCTGACAGGCATTAAAGGAAGCACATTTCAATATGTCAATGTCTTGTTCTTTCATCAGCTGTCTGTTAAGGTGATATATAGCCCTTTCCAATTTAATGTCTCACTTCTGACATGACTGATTGATTGCACTTCAGCGATAGTATTCTGTAGTGGGAATATATTCAAATAACAAAAATTTCAGATGAGGCTGTCAGTCAGATACCTTTCAAAGATGAAGTGTGAAGAATCGGTTCTTTAATTGAATGTCAGAGTGGACACAGTAGGATGTAAAAAATGAGTCTGCGGACTGAAGCTGAAGCTCTGAGTAGCATCTGTCAGACTGGTGCAGAAGCGGCAGTCCTGCCCTTATCACCCCATACCTCTCAGATTTCCAGTCAAGTGCCAACAACAAACTCCTTCCTTTTTAAATGGCTTGTCCTGTGCAATGTAGATGATCAGACTTGGCACCGATGGCTCTAGGACCTGTTTGACTTCCTTAAAAACTCTCAGACATTCACGATTTTGCAGCCACAGTGATGCTGCACACTTTGTTCTCACTACTCCTGCAGCGAACTGCAAAATCTGTAGACCTTCGTCAGCAATTCAAACACCATGAATCTTTTTCATTTTAAGGATAAAAATATTAAAACTGACATGCGGTTTGTTCTTTTTTTCCTTAGCTATTCATGTTTGAGGTGATACATTTGCATACTCTGTGCCCTTCCTTGCTCCAGGAAGTGGAGCAGCAGCCTCCGAGCATTCATCATTTACATGACGTGCCCTATATTCAGAGGACTGGAAGAGGCCGCCAGAAACCATACCTATACCCGTCCCTGTTGCTTTTTATGCCTCTGCACTGGCTACTGTCACAGCTGGATGCATTATGCTGTCGGGCATATGCTATCATATGTTATGTTTTTTTGACCCTTGTCTACGTTCTAAGGAAAAACATGACTGAATTTCTTCAAACTGGGTGGAGCCGTTCACTTGCATTCAAGGATGCTTTGAGTTGAATTTGATGACCAAAGGTTAAGACCAGAAGGTGATTTGTATACACTTATTTAATACATATTTTGAAATGTTACAGTTAAATTGTATGGAAATGGTGTAAATTTGAGTAGATGCATAGTAGTGACAAATATAAACACTTTATTTGAGTAAATTTGGATATTGCAAACATGAGACTCGTGTGATTGATCTATTTGGGATATTACAGCAGGTAGTATAGACTAATGAGGAGATGCAAGTTATTCCTCAGTCTCATATGTGGAAAAAACATTACAGCCACTCAATATGGAACAGCCAAAGGTTGCTCTAATTCTATGTTCAGTGGTTGTACATGTGTGTTGTATCCTGCACAACCACCTTCTGATGACATTATGTAGCCTAGTTTATTGTCTTCAAACCAGTTCATGGAAACACCAGTTTATGACCCTAATGTGAGGATGTACTCTGGCACTGGAGAATACTCACGGTAATCATACAGTCACTTCCCCTATATCTGTATAACTTAATTTATAATAATAATAACAGATTAGATTTTTTAATACCGTTTTTCATCACCCAAAGCACTTTACATTATTGATCCATTATTCATTCGCTCTCACATCCCCCCTCTGGTGGTGGTAAACTACATTTGTAGCTACAGCTGCCTTGGGGCAGGCTGACAGAAGCGTGGCTGGCAATTCGACCTCCACTGAACATTCATACGCATTCATACACCAGTGTGAGTGGCACTGGAGGCAAGGAGGGTGTAGTGTCTTGCCCAAGGACACAACAGACTCACTAGGATAGAGTGGGATTCGAACCACCATACCTTCAGTTATTGGATAACCCACTTTACCAACTGAACCAGTAATTTCAGTCGCTCTCTAACACTACAACAATTCAGTTATAGTGGTTGTTGACACATTTTATCTTAATCAAAACATTGCAACTTCTGTGATTTGGGTTCTGAATTTGGCCACATTTGTTTTCTAATCAATTTAAAGTCTTCATTACATTCATTCACGTGTTTGTTTGTGTGTGCGTGCACGTGTATGTTTATATCATTTACATTTATAGTGTTATTGCTGTATAGTTGACTTTCATAGATGTCGATTGAGTTAACGCAAGCTAAGAAAATTTTTATCAAACTTTATGATAAAAAAAAAGTTATTTTTCATCTGTAACTGTAAACTGAATAGTGTAACTGATAATGAAAAAACTTTTTACTATCTTTGATCCAGATAAATAGCACTACATATGGTATTTCATGTTCACGACTCTTGCAGATGTATACAACTTGTCCTGGTGTGTGAATTGGTCTCTGAAGTTGTTCTCCCCAGAGCTGCATGGCCTCATACTGTACAGACTGTGCTCATTTCGACAGGGCAGATGTTGGGGGTAAATATGTGTCTCTGTCCTCCAGCCAGTCCTGCTCAGTCAGCTCAGCTGGCCTCTGCCTGCTCTGCTGGCTGAGCTCAGGCTGCAGGGACACGCTCATCCCCCTGGAGAGGCTGCAGGCTCTGCTGATGCTACGCAAAACAAGGCTCCGGAATGGAAGGCGCAGCTTGAGTTCAATTTGATTTCTTGAAGCAAACACACCAGAGTTCTCAAACTGAGACAGCATTTTTCTGGTTTTGTTTCTTGTTTCTTTAGAAGTTTTTTGTTTTGGTTGTGACCTGGGGGCCAGACCTCAAATTCTTCACCTCACTGAAGTTCTCACGCAGCTCATGAACATAAACATATCCATGGTGACCTCTGTAATAATTTACAACACATATATTCAGTACTTACACATTGCATTGTATTTCCAGAGGACCTCAGTCTGCATTTTAACATTGTACTGAGTGGCACTAGGTGGAAAAAAACAGTAGGGCGGAAATATTTTTGTAAAAATAAAACCCAAAAACTTCATACAACAGCAGGTATGTCAGTGGAAACAGTTGCTGTTGGTTCCTTCACTGCAGCCTGTGTAAGCGTCCTCAGGCTGCACAGTTTGGCATTGAGTTTAGTGAAAGGTGTTCCTCGCACTGTGTGGACAGAACAACACACTGACCAACCACTGCCATGTCATATACCATCATGTTTCATGGCCACCTGCTGATAAAATGGGAAGGTCTGTGGTCACTTAATGGAAAGTTCTGTCTTTCAACTAGAAAACACCCCATCTGCAGAAGTTCACCTGTATAATATGACATTTAATATGACTAAAAGTCAATATGACACTGTATAAACAAATTTTAATGATATGTATAGCTAGGTCCTGTATTTAACAAGTACATACATTGTTAATGAACTGAATTAATATGATTAATCTTTATCATGACTTTTAGCTTCCTCTTGTTTCTCTTATTTCTTGTGTGTAAATTGAATTATTTGTTACTCATTACATGTCAAGAATTTTTTTGCAATGTGTTTATTGTTAATATCCAAGTGTTGAATATGGGATTTATTGGTCAGCTCTATTACCTGAATGTATTTTTTCTATTTCCTAGTGCAGTGTTAAACCTAATAATTGGCATGCTTCGTCATACAATTACAGCTCTTTTATAAAAGGCTTTCTTTTGGTGTGAGGAGGGTTATGCTCTTGAATGTTTTTTTTGTTGTTGTTGTTGCTGCTATTTGACTGTAAGCTGTGCATTTTTGTCTAATTCTAAACTTTACTAGAAAACACTGCAAAAAAAACCTAAACAAACTAAGTGAGTAAAGTTACAAAGTTGATGCAATTTCATAACAAATCCTACTTTTAAAATACTTGTTTACAGAAAGAAACACAGACTTTTCATGTTAATTTGGTATTTGTTTCTTCTTTCTGTCTTATAATGGTATTGGGGAAACCAGGCTTTATGGTACCACAGTATTGGGTAACTGTATATGATTTCATAATAAGTGCACATTTTTGTTTTACCTTCAGTATCATAACAACCTTGAACATACTATATATATATATATATGCCCCTGTGTCTTTGGATGTGTAAAGCAGCGGCTGGGTGTGGGCGACGTGTTTCCATGCTAAATTACAAGCAGCTTATAAAGTGTAGTGTCTGTGTGTAATGGCTGCTGTGGCGCTGGCTGGCAGTTTACGGTTTACCCTCCAAGTCTGCTACTTGACAGAAATAACGTTGACACAGCGGAGGTTATTCCAAACCATCCTTGTGAAAACCTCTTTCAGTACAGTATGTATGAGTTATTGTTGGGCTTAGCTCAGGTTTGCAGCTGTAACCTACGGATGAGCAGATGCAAGGTACAACGCTCCAATTATATAGAAGCAAGTTTTCCTTTTAACGATCATCAGTGCATGTGAATAAAATCACTGGAAGCTACATTTGCATGTGTGTGAGAGGAATTTCTTAGTCCTGCTGATTTTTTTTATTATTCATGCTGTGACACTGTATGTTGTTCTGTTCATCTCTTCATCGAGAATGGCAGTTTGAAGCCAATAAAGCTCTTTTAAATCCCGAACAAGCTGCTGAATGTAATAAAGCTCACAGCTGCAAGAAAAGTTTGAGGAATTTGAAACCTCATGCACACACACACACACTAAAAATATTCACTGTCGGTATATTCAGGTTTTTTTTTTATTTTATATGCCTGAATTTGAGAACTGCAAACATGACAGAGGAGGTGGAGGGAGAAGGGAATGATGGCAGGATGAGATGAGTTTTAGATGTATTATCCCTCAGCCTTGACCCCCATTTCCTGCGACTTAACGTCCTGGGGAAATGTCATGTCAGACTAGTGTTGGTCAGATGCGATGGACAGGAGAGAGACACCTCTTTACACAATACCCACACACAGGCTGCTTTAACCAACATCTATCCAGTTGCATTTCTTTTGTTTTATAACATAATTGTTAGCTATCATGCACAGGTTGACTGTGAATCACATTCGGTTTACATCTAAATCCTTTCCTCTGTGTGGTAAAGGACACTACAGGTGTGTTTTTTTTTTTTTTCCTCTTTCAACCAGAATTGCCTGACAGAAAATCGTTGTGTGTAGGATACTCAAAAGATAGGCTTTACTACCAGGAAGATTAAAGAGGATTATATGGTTGTGCGTTATAGAGAAGGTTTGGGGACTGAAAGTCTTTTGCTAATGCAGATGAGAGTCATGCAAAGCTCCTGGAAAACATGGCAAATGAATCCCAGTCTTGCAGGTGATTTTAAGTTAAATCTATATGATTCTGCGGTTAAAATGTCCTCTCCCTGATCTGTCAGTCATAGGATGTGTAGCCAAAGAGCATGTTTTCTGTGCCATTGTCAGTATCGGTCTATCTCTGTGTGTGGGAGCGGCCTTTGACCTGCTGCAGACAAGCGCGTAGCGATGAGGAGGAGAGCCTGCTGAGCCTGCCGCACTCCTATCATTAACATGGAGAGTCACGCTCCCCCTCTGCAGCAACCATTGTTTGCCTCGATGATTCTCTCCTTCAGAAGAAACATGCGTCTTCAACAGCCTTCATATGCTCCTTTTAAATTGTGCAGCAAGTGATTGAGATCAGGCACCTTCATTTCCACTGACACTGTAACCTTTGTACCCTCTAGAGCAGATGCTTATATTATTATGTGTTTTTCCTGTCAGTGGAAATCTATTCTGCCATTCATTTCAGCCCCAGTAGCTAAGTGATGGCTGCTATACCAGCCCCGCTAAGCTGACAGCCCCATTTGGTGAATTTTTGCTGCAGTTGATGTTCAGGGGAGGCGACACACAAGTTACATGAGCAAAGAGACTCAGCAGCAGGGCAGCTTAATGGGAGGCTTGAAATAAATGAAGCTTGTGTCAGGTCACTTACTGAATGAAGGCAGAGAAATAAGGCTATTTTCAGTGGTACATAAACAGTTTTATATTCTCTTTTGTGTGTGTGTAGAGCTTGCAGCAGGACACATTGTGTTTGATTTGGGGGTCTGCTTTGTACTGATATAATGACAAAGGAACACTTTTAATGTAATGACCTCTTCTTGGTAGATTATTTTTCCTTTTTATGATTTTTTTTTAAGCAAAACTCTTTTTACCACATTATTATTGTTATCATAATACTATAGTTTTTTGTTCTCACTGAACACACAGAATATTTTGTAGAGATTCAGGTTGATAGTTTACTAGCTCATTTAAGTACCACTGGTTTCTGCTCCAGTTTGACTAAGTTAGTGTCTGATTTTTCTCAACATTGAATGAAACTCTGTTCCTATACATTATCTCAGTGTCTCAGGTGTTTTTGGGTTTTTTTTTTTTCACATCAGGGTGATATGAGATCTTTCCATTGTCTTAAAGAATAATGTAATCCATTAGGTATGCTATTTTAAAAAGATAAGTGTAAATCACAGTAACTGCATTGCAAAATCATTATGTACAGCATGAAAACTCAAGCAGCATTTTCCTCTAAACAAAATGTGGTTGGCTTTACTTGCATCTATCAACAGATTTGGGTTGGAAAGTGAAAGTGCTGACTCCATCAATCACAAAGTATATTAAAACATCAACTAAATGCTTGTTACAAAGTGCAGCGTTTCAATCTGTAAATTGTGAAAACAAAAGCCTTAACCGAAGTGAGTGTTTCTGCTGAACCACTTTGTCCTAAAACCTAAATCCAAATGTGTCTGTGTTGTTGGCACATGGGACTTGCATAGAACTGTGCTGTTCGTGATAGCAGCCGTCCTAGCTCCTGTAATGCCTCCCTCCTGCCTTGGGGAGGCTTGGAGGTGGCTGAGTGGTGCAGGTTCTGCCAACATGTGCCTGACTGGAGATGAGACCCAGTTTTCTCTGACACAGCCCAACATCTCCAGAGACTTCATTTTATTTTGTTTCATATCCCACTTACCATCTGCCTTAGTTGTGTTGTGTAGCTGAGGGTTTAATCCTTGCTGGTGAACCTACACAAATAAAACCAGTTGAATAGATATAATAGAGTTTATAGTTAAAGTATCTGACCGCCAAATGTGTTAGCTGTGCTTTAAGTGCAACAGGCTGTGTGTCTGAGCTGTTGATAAAGTATAATTGGTGCGTTTTTGAGCTGTTATGCATCACTCAGTCAAATCCGCCAAATTAAATGTCCTATTGAGATCCAGTCACTGTTCCCTGACCTGTGTTTCGTTCGTGTTTTATGGTGTTACAGAGAGAGATGAAGGAGCAGCTGGCCACCCTGCAGGACAGTGAGAAGGGACACACTGAGGCCCTGCAGCTCCTGCAGAGACAACTCACTGAAACCAAGGTACAGGAACATTTATTCTTTTAAACCACCTGGGTTTTACAGAACAGGAAGCAGAAGTCACTGTAGCTGCATTGGAAGATATTTGTATTTCTGAAATGAACATGGCGAGACATCATGTCCTTCATAGATGCTTAGAAACTAAAATAATGTCTTGGTTTATCCTCTCAATGTTCTAAAATCACAAGAAGAATTAAAGTTGCACAATTTTGTGAAAGAGTCACTGAATCATAAAAATTATACATCAGAGGTTGTATTTATTTTCTTCCATATCTGCAATTTCATCACTATAAATCCTCTTAAATCTGGTCCTCTAAATTGCAGTCTTTTGTGATACAGGCTGATCTTGTGATGTTCAGCCTTAAAATGCATCAAAAGAAAATAAGCAAATCCCCTGATTTAAGAAATGGTAAGGAATCTTTGACATTAATTACACAACTAATCATTTCAATATTAAGTCTCCTCCATAGACCAACTAATCAGTTAGGAAGCTTATTAATAATCTATCCTCATCATTAAATATATTTTTTGATATTTGGGTTATAAATTAAACATTCACTAGATCTAGTGTGATTATCAATCATGTGCGGGTTGTTACAGCTGTTCACAATGGATTCGATAGAGCTGATGGAGTTGGAGCTGATTTTGTCTTTTTAAAAAAGTCATTAAAACTGTAAATGCCATCCGCAGTCATCATTCCAGACTGTGAGGATAATAACAGAAGCAAGACATCCTTGCATGATGGAGACACTGACAGCCAATTAGTAAAACAAGTTCATACCAAATCTGTCTGAGCGGTCAGGCAATAAAGGGCAGGTCTCTTTAATGTGTGCACTCTTTCTCTCAGTGATTATCCCTCTTCTTCCTTACTAACTGCGTTGGATTGACAGTTAAATGCCATCACGTAAATTGGTTTATCGAGCTGCTCTTTAATCTTGACACCTTGTTTTAATCAGCAAACCCTGAGCATCAGCTCAGTATGAGCACCCCCCTACCCAGCACACGTGTCTTTTGTCTCCTCTGCAGTGACATTGATGGTATTGACCATGAAAGGGTGTCTAGCAGAGACTTGTCACACCCATCAGTGTGATTTGTCATTAAAGAATGCCTTCTTCTTCCTCATGCTTTTGTTTTCACACCTGCTGTCAGTTCAGCATCACCCGTCCTTCTGTGTGAGTAGTGCACTGCAGGGCCCTTTGCTGCCAGACCTGTCCACTTCAGTCCTCCCATTGACTCCCCTAACTGCTCAAAGCAGGTCTTTCAGCTGCCCCCACTTCACATTGCCCTCATTGGAAATGGGCTGATCTAATTAGATTTACATCCATTTGCACAGAGTGCGCTGCCTGGGAAAGGGCCCACTGTGACTACATTGATCTTTGTGTCTTT
The DNA here is from genome assembly GCA_029822895.1 of Maxillicosta whitleyi. Taxonomy (NCBI): domain Eukaryota; kingdom Metazoa; phylum Chordata; class Actinopteri; order Perciformes; family Neosebastidae; genus Maxillicosta; species Maxillicosta whitleyi. The sequence continues at coordinate 7,516,638 of JAPSES010000211.1, forward strand.
ATTGCTTTTAGGTAACTGACAATGAAATTTCTCCTCGTTTTATTCCTATCTTTTCTTTCTAAATTTAAAGCTCTTTTTCCTCTGGCTCTATTGATACTGAGCTGCACCATAGCTTTTCCACATTGGATGATTGAGAAGGAGCTGCTGCTGTAGATCAGTTTTTATTTTAACTAGATGCTGCTGCCTTGCGAAATTTTGCTCATATGCTCAGCAGGGTCTCCCACTAGAGGATAGACAATGGGTCCAGTACAGATGCCTGCCAGGGATTCACTTGATAATCACATGCTTTCCAGAAAGGTAGTCAGCCTCCTGTCTCCTAGGGCTGCAGACACCCTCTCTGTGCCATCACAGTGCACTGGGCCAAAGCAGGAGGCACGTCACTGAGACTGATAGCTGGATTGCTGCAGTCCTCCCCCTCCATACCATCCGCTTTCAACTCTAAACTAGGTAGGAGGTCTGGGATTCAGACGTTCTGAATGTCATAGCTCTCAAGCTCGGAGAGAAATATTCATCTTAATAGGTTCCCACAGGCAGAGTGAATATACCTGCCTCTGGTCTGTGAAAGAACAGGCATAACAGACCTGCTGTGTGAGGAGAGATTGATTGAATTTTTAGGCATGTATAATTAAATCTCAGATCACAGAATCTACATCCAACTACTGAAAAGATTAGAGTGGTGCTGGGATTTTCCAGCATAAAAAATCAGCCTCAACCATGAATGAATGTTCATGCAAACACATTTTATGTGAAATCTTCTTTAGATCAATGTCCCTGTGCTTCACTAGGCTTGTATTGCTCTTTGATGAGTTGATGTTGGAAATTCATGTGAAGCTATGTGCAAACACGAGTTCAGCTTTTAAGTAAAACTGCAATTGTTAAAGACAAGTTTGACCATAATCCAAAGTCTAGTCCTTGCTTTGCTTAGATGCATCAAATTTAAGGCCTCATGCTGTTTTTTTCAAACTGGATTTTAACATCGCAGCCCTCTGTTCTGGCTCCCGGACACTCTTGACTGCTAACTCTCAGATGATTCATTCTCTTTGAGGTCCAGCTTCCCGTCTTTCCTCCATTGGTAAAAATCAGTTTCTTCAGCCTTTCCTTCATCTCTACAGCTGCCTGTATGCCTACCCCTGCAAACTCCTACTGTAGCTGTTCCAATTTACACTCTTCTTTTTTGTTGTCTTAATCAGCTGACATGTCCAGGATGTCATCTGGACCCCTACCTGAACATCCTTTTAGACACATTCTCTAACAGTGTAAAAGTTAAACTTCTTTTCTCTTTTTAAGGCTGTACACACACTGTTCTCCGAGAGCCACTTACAATCAATATATGTACAAGCTAAATCAATGAGTGGATGTTAATGTAATATCAACACAATTTAAAGCACTTTGTAAGCCCCTAAATTACTGACCCATGTCTAATTAAGAGGCTGGACTGACTGAAATGCTTAACACAGAGAGCTAACTACAGAGCAGTCTGTTCAACAGTTCTGTAACGGCAGTAATAAATGGTGTTGTCAGGGTTATTCTAAGTAATCCATCATTTGGCTCTTTTCCAGTCCTCAGCCAAAAGTCTGCGTGCAACTATTGGCGATGCATTTGAGCGCCTTCACCGTTTCCTGCGTGAGCGTCAGAAAAGCATGCTGGAGGAACTGGAGATGGATACAGCCCGCAAACTCGCCGACATTGAGCACAAGATTCAGCGCTACAGTCAGCAGCTGCGAGACGTCAAGGAGGGAATCCAGATCCTGCAGGAGCGCCTAAACGAGACAGGACGGCACGATTTCCTGGAGGGAGTAGCCGTCACATCTGAGAGGTGCTCCACACCCTCCTAAGTTTACTTAGATTAGGGCAGGGCGATCTAGTTAAACAATGATGTGAAAAGGCAGAATCACAATCCATGATCTGAATCACAAGGTTCTCTTATCCTCCTCAGACCCAGGAAAGTAAAGGTTTGCACTTTTTTAAAAATATTTGTTTATATATATATATATATATATATATAATTGTCTTGAATGACTTCATTTTTTCAGATGTGGTTTCTATGGAATGTCCTTTGCAGTGGACAGTTTTTTTTATTTTATTTTTCAAGTAAAACAGTGAAGCTCTTGTGCTTTTTTGCATCTCAGGAGGATGTATAGTTGTGCTCATAAGTTTGCATACCTTAACAGAATTTGTGATTCTTTCCTCCATTTTTGAGAGAACATGAATGATAGTACAAATTTTTTTCTTTCACTTGTGGCTAGTGGTTCAGTGAATCATACTGTAAATCATACTGACAACAGAAACTATCCAAATGACCCTGATCTAAAGGTGACACCCCCTAGTTCTTAATCCTCCGTTTTGGCCCCTTTAACATCAATAACAGCTTAAAGTCTTTTGTGGTAGTTGTACATGAGGCTCTTTATTTTCTCAGATGATAACCCTAACCCATTCTTCTTGGCAAAACACCTTCAATTCCTTTTAAGATTTTGGGTTTTCTTGTAAGAAACACGTTTGACCCCCCCCCCCCCCCAAAAAAAAAGTGTCTCAATGATATTGAGGACAGGAGACTGATATGGGAACTCCTTCACCTTCACTTTTTTCTTCTGTACCCAATGACAGGTCGACTTGGCTTTGTGTTTTGGTCATTGTCGTGTTGGAACATCCAAGACCATCCAAGACATTCTGTAAGAGTCTGTAAACTGATGAGCACAACTGCAGTGGATTACCACTAAACCATGTTTTCCTTTAGTTTCCTTTAGTCTCTGAAGGCTCTGTGTGATCTGTCGTTGTTATGTGACTACAAACTCTGCACTTTTGCATCATTTTTGACAAAAACTATTACCATATTGGTAATATCTAGATGCAGTACACACTAGTGCCATTTTTCTGTGTATACCGCTACAGTGTTTCTGTTAATTACTTAGACTGTAATGGTCTAATTTTCCCTGCGTGACCATAATGAATCAAAAGTGTTTTCACAGTATTATAACACAAAAGCATCAGTGTAAATTAAACTCCCTGTGTGTTAGAATTCAGAAGCCGGATCCTCAGTTGACTAACTTGAGGTAATTTTTCCTCATCATTTTTTCAGCAGCAGTAAAATGACACTTTAAACAAACTCTGCAAATTAGTGCAGACTGAAACTAAACATTTTAATGTGAGCAGTCTCTGAAGTATCACTATAAATCCACTGAAATAAACTCTCTGTGCTGCTGTCATTAATATTACAATGTGACACTGTAAAATACCGTATTTACACTGATAAATGGGGCGTTTAAAGTAGATGTCAGCCGAGTAGAAAAGTTTTGACAACGCTGTTATTTATGTCGTTAATGACACAATCTGTACAAACCCTCTGAAAAGTAGATCATGTGACAAATAAAAATCAGTCACAATATAAGTTATTGAAATTCAGCCCAACTTTAGATCAGTAAGAAAAGAAATAGAGTTTTAGACAAATTTGCTCCAAGGAAAACTGGGTTTTATCATTTACAAACATTGCTTCTAACTTAATAAGCAACCACATTATTTTTTATTAAAATGGTGATTCCTCACAATGTACCAAAAATATCTGAAGCTGCTAAAATTTTGGAGAAAGTGGAGATTTGAGCAACAGCAGTAGTTAATCCCTGAACAGATGGAGTATTAGGCCTGAAATAAAGCAGCTGTTTAATCTGGGAGGGGTTCTTGAGCACAATTTAATTGAACAGTTAATAACTTAGAGCTGCTTAATGAGGTACAATATAGTGCTAGCGAGACTGACAGATTCAGACATCACAACACATTTGACCTCATATGGCAAGATCTTGAACGTGGCAGTACTTCATAATAAGGCCGAGTCGATTATTGGTGTTAGAGAAATGTTCATTACCACATATTATGAGGTCATTACTGGACTGACATAAAAATCAACATCTGCATTTGGAATTAATGACATGCCCATGTTATTTAGATGCTTAGGTTTACTTGTTAGCTTTTTTTTTTTTTTTTTTAACAATATGTTCTTTAATTTGGGAATAGAACATTTTGAAGAATTTGCCCCATAAGTAAGGTCAAAAAATACTAAGAGTGGGCAAACAAATGAGTGGTTAATACTACACTAAAACATAACAGTCGAATCAATGTTACTGTAGATGATCAATTATTTAAGCTACAAATAAGTGATAAGTGAACTGAGAACTTCCTGTTGTGGCAGTGTTTCCTTCCACTGTTGGGCAAAAGACATAGTAGTGGTACACAAGTAGTACAGGTAGTGGTACTTGACCACCTGCTACTTATGGATTTGACAAGAATGTCAGTATAATACATATACAATAACTGATCCTCAAGAATTTACTTTTCATTCATGTTCATGTTTCCCTTCAGTTTTCTTCTTCATTGTTCTCTTTTAGAACATGTTTTTGTGTGTGTGTGTGTCCCTGCCCATTGTGATTTCCAAAGCAGTGAAATCATTACTCCATGTAGGAGTGTGTGATTCATGTGGACATTCATGTTGTTACAGCATCGGAGCTTTAACCTCCTCTGTCCTCCCCACTGACGCATTCATCTCTGCTGCTTAAGATTCATGACGCAGTTTGTCAGTTGTTTAACACCAATAACTGCACATTTGAAAGACGCGAAGCTGATTAATTACTAGAAGGGTGAACAAAGGACCAGCGTTGTTTGTGAAAAGCAACAAATTGGATTTAGACTGTTATTGATCTGTTTTTCTGTCCCAGGATTAAAGGGAAGATACATGAAACCAACCTGACATATGAAGACTTCCCGACATCCAAGTACATGGGCCCCTTACAGTACACAATATGGAAATCACTTTTCCAGGATATTTCACCAGGTATGTGAATGTGACTGGTGTGTGTTCGATGTGTGTTAATAGTGCATTTTATTAACGAGCGACTGCACTGTATGTGTTACATCAAACTGATTATCTAACTTGCTGTTGGCACACGCATGTTGATGCAGCATGCAGGAACTACTCCTGGCCTGCCTTAGGATTGTTGAGATGCTTTGGAGCTTTTTTTCCCCCACCTTTGGATGAGAAATGGCTGTCAGACCTGCAGGACATCGATGCCCTTCTGTGTTCGAGTGCCGATAGGAGTTGTTTTCCCTCGGCCCTGAGCCATCACTCACATGAGATTATTTAAAATAATGTGCTGAGGAATTTTTTACTCCCTCAATCAATTCTCCACTTCTAGCCCGTTGTTGGCTGAAGGGAGCTCAGGCAGTTTTTGGCCTCCCTCAACCGTCTGCCAAATGGAACAATTGGTAACAATCCATCACCAGCGGTTGCCAGAGCCCCAACAAAGACATTCCTCCCATCATCCCTCATCCCTTGCTGTCACTGGGGTTAGCAGGAATAACCAGACACTGTGCCTCTTTCCCACTCCCATTCAGCAGAAAAAATGGTTTCTCTGCTGATGTGTGTATGCTCGCATGTTCTCTCGTATAGCACAAAGAGGCACTCAACTTATGAAATTTTAATGACTTGATTGTAACAAACACGGGACATGTCATTGACTGGAGAAGGCATTGTCCTGCCCGCTGGCTGACAGCCAGACGTTTCACCTCCATTTATCCCAGCTGATATAAATACAGAGGAACTGGAAAGATGCCCTCCCCTCTTTCCTGAACCTGCTCTGTGTAAAAGAGCGCAGAGGGAACAGGCTGTTATTGTTCTGCCTGATATGGTTCCTTTTAACTGGATGCTTCACAGTTACACCAGACATGGGCAAAGAGCCTGCCTCCCTAAAACCACACAACTGAGCAAAGAGACACTGTCCTCTCAGCCAGGAGCCTGTGGTGCGAGCTCCTCCCATCGCTGTAGCAGCTGCATCATCATTCTGTTTGTCCTCTTCTCGTGGTCTGATATTGTTCAAAATGAGCTACACTATCAGACTCTGGAGAGTACTTGACTTTGAAGTCTTGAGCTCATGCATGAAGGTACAAACACATTATAAAAAATAGATCATGCTGCACGAGCCTTCCTTCATTTTCCTGAAATAAGAGCTGAACGGGACTCGACTGAACTGTTTAATCACAAGCCATCATTCATGTTTTACCACAGGGCAGAGCTTTGATCCCCTCTCATAAGTAATAACTGTAGCACTGGTTGCTGTAAAGTTTCCACCAGTCTGATGGTCTTAATGGGTCAGTTAAAGCAAAATAGAAAAAGGAGAAATTCTTGCTTTTTTTTTTTTTTTTAGCCAGGATCATCATCAGTTTGTTTTTATTTGGTCAGGTTTTCATGGTGGGAGCTCACACCTCTTCAAATTCCTACAGAAAAGGGCTAACGTTTTTCTCCTGTACTAGTTTTTGTCATCTTATACAACAAAAAACAGTATTTCTAACATTGATCAAATATTCTAAAACAAATTGATTACTTATTATAGGAAGTGAGGGTTCAGTGCTTTATCTTCTCATATCTCACGGTATACTGATAATAACCTCACATTTTATAACAAACTTTTCATTTTCCCCTATTCTAAAAATAATAATTTCTTGCAGCCCCAAGTGTGGACTAAACATATTCTCTTCAGCTCTACTACATTAGGTATCAGACATAATATAAGGTGTAAAAATAAAACAAAACCAAATGTACCTGGACCTCACAGCGCGTGAACGACCCGCTGGACGCAACGTTTAATCTATTGTTCATTTTTCCTATTCAAACCCGTGGTTTGTTTTTCACGAGCTGCCTGTTATGATATATTTCCAGTGGGAGTGTTTGAGAGATCAGAGCATAACCTTGACCCTCCTCTCCTGTAAAGTGGCTGAGCGGCCGTGCTGTGTTTACTTTACTGCCTCAGCATAAAAGTGTTCTCACAGCATCCACAGCAGTAAGGGGGGGGGGGCTATGTCAATTT
>JAPSES010000211.1:7523585-7537858 GCA_029822895.1 Maxillicosta whitleyi
GGCTCTGAGCATTACTCTGCAGTCCTTGCTTTTCTCTTTGGCCAACCTGAGTCACAACATATCGATGTGTTTGGTTTTTGTTCTTTCCTCTAGCTTACAATGTACTTATCTACTTGTCTGGGCCAAGTGTTATCTCAAAGTGAAGAAAATGCTGAGTCTCCATACTAAAACACTCTGCTTCTCCATCCTCCCTTGTTGTTTTCTTCCTCAGTGCCAGCAGCTTTGACCCTCGACCCCATCACAGCCCACCAAAGACTGATCCTCTCAGACGACTGCACCATAGTGGCTTATGGGAATCTCCATCCACAGCCGCTGCAGGACTCCCCGCGCCGCTTTGATGTGGAAGTATCTGTGCTTGGGGCCGAGGGTTTTATGTCTGGGGTCCATTACTGGGAGGTGATGGTGTCGGAGAAGACCCAGTGGATGATCGGTGTGGCCAATGAGACAGTCAGCCGCAAGGGCAGCATCCAGATCCAGCCCAGCCGCGGATTCTACTGCATCGTTATGCACGACGGGAACCAGTACAGTGCCTGCACCGAGCCCTGGACCCGTCTAAATGTCAAGAGCAAGCTGGAGAAGGTCGGGGTGTACCTGGACTACCCCAAAGGTCTGCTCATCTTCTACAACGCAGATGACATGTCCTGGCTTTACACCTACCGGGAGAAATTCCCCACTAAGGTCTTCCCTTACTTCAGCCCCGGCCAGAGTCACGCCAACGGCAAAAACGTGCAGCCACTGCGAATCAACACCGTACGCCTTTAAGAGCTGAGCACACACACATCTATGGCCATGATTGTCCGTAATCATCATAGGTGAATTCACAGGACTTCAATATGTTCAAGGAACCAGTTAAAAATGTTTAATAGGGTGTTTGAGATGTTTATTTCTTTGAGTTCTGTTTGGTGTTCAGAATTGTGCTTGATGTTTGTTCTTCAATCTGCGCTGTTATTTTTTTGTGATTTGAGAAACCATAGGGTAACGGCTTGTATTTGAGCCTCAGTCCACATCTTGAACTGAAAAGATGACACTAAAAGGAGACAGAGGGACCCCTGGGTTCTTCTGCGGTCTGTGGCAGTGATGTTTAAGGAAAAAAACAACAACAACAACAAATAAACAAAAAAAAAAGCAATTCTCTCTCTGAAAGTGACTGTCCCGGGCCCACCTTGCACACTCCCAGGGGGCATTACTCTCCTTATTGAGCTGAAGGCCTGTCAGACTTGATGTCCCCTCTCTGTCCAGTCAAGCTGGCACGAATACTGGTCACTTGTCGTCTCTTTGCTGTATAGTTGGCTTAGCTTTGTTTGTGGAATGTGATTGACAGCACTCGGCTCCTTCTTTGGCTTGTGTTTGGCCACATTTCGAGCGAACCATCCTGAACCTGTCAGGTCTGTTGGCACTTTTTACTTCTGTCTTGAGGCCATGATCTTGGCTCCTCCCGCAGCTCACATTCTCATCTATTTGTTTGAAGTCTTCTTCATTGTAAGGAAAGCGTATGTTCTGTGTGCACCAGTGATCATTCATATCACCTAAATTCAGTGAAAGTAAGTATAGGCTGTGTATGGTAGGAAAGTCTGTTTTGAGGGAGAGGTCATCCAGAAATTTGCTGCTATAGGTGGAGTAAGGACCTGCATGTTTGTATATAGAATGTCATGGGTATAATAGATGAAATCTCCAATCATGCTAGTAGATCATAAACAAGTCTCCACTTTTTAAAAGCCGCACATATACTGCCCTTCAGCTTCTTATTGTCCACCTCACACTCAAAAGTTTCTCCAGCTCCAGGAAACAGATACTTTTAGTTATAAAACCAAACTTCTCAGATGTAACTATCTGAAAAAGCAAAAAAAAAATTATGGAGCTCAATTTCTTTTTCTTATTTAAAATCATATCTTTCATGTAAATGAAGTCAGGCTGTATGTTTGGGAAATGGCAATAACCAAGAAAAAGGGTGATGAATGGATTTCAGCACAGTTGCTTTTTTTGCTTCTGGCATTTCCAAGACTGTTGCTGGGTTACATAATGAAAAAAATTACTGATAATTCCTCTGAGGCTCAGTCATGTTTATTTCTTTGCCCCGTGTGCCTCAAATGCTCTTTTTTGTGTCATTAGTTGTACACAGGCCCTGCAGAATCTGCTCTAAGAGGTTGCTGTCCTTCAGCCAAGTCTAGCTGAGGCGAGCATGTCCATCTGTGTGCGTGAATATGTTTGTGCAACACAGTTTAACTATTATTTTTCAGTCCCATTTGATAAAGCTCTTGGGGCTGTTCAGACATTCCCATGCAGTGGCCAAATGTGTTTTTTTTCCCCAGAATACTTTGGATCAGTTAATAATCCACTGTTTTTTTCCCCCTTAAAATAAAAAGCAAAAAAATTCACCCCACCTTTTTTTTTTTTTTTGCCACTTTATATCTTTACATTTGTGTGTGTTGTCTGTGTTGTTCATTGAAAAGGAATTTGGGGCAGTGCCCTTGTTTTTGTTGTGATTCCAGTGTGTGCTCTGTGATGCAAACAGGGTTCTAATTACAGGCATTTGCAAATTACTATTGGTGTTTGTTTTAAGGTGCACAGATTTGCAGCAGCCTGTTTCACAAAGCAGGTCTGAATGTCATCTGGAAGCCTCAGAGTAGCTGTTTTTACATCAGTCTCTTATGATATAGCCTGCTTTATGAAACAGGATTTATATAAATATATGTGAAGATAATAAGCACCAGAAGACGTGGACAATCAGGACAGTATTCATTTAGTTTTTTTCTCATTTACAGATGTAAATTATTTACAAGTTATAAAACCCAAACAGCTGCTGCGTCTTACAGGTTAAAACAAATTTTCCAATCAGACTCTGTTTGCTGATGTGCAGGCCATAGGGTCTGATCCACTTAGTGTTCAGATTCTAAGAAGAATGAGATTATTGTGAGATGGTGCAGGGTTACTGGTACTGATGAGGATCTTGGTTAAAAATGATTATAATGACAAAAACTATGACACTTTTAATGATTATAATGATGATTGTGTCTTTTGATGATGGCCGCTGTGCACCCATCATTGTGTGAACACACTCTAGTGTGCTTTCGCTGCTAGAGGTTTATGGGAAATGTTTTAATGTAAAATAAATTACTGATAAATACAATGGGCTCTTTGTTTTCTTTGTATAGGATTCATGTCAATTAACACTGATCTTACAGAGCAGTATCCTCACATAATGTCGTAAGATATCATAGCAACAGATAACTGTTGTTTGCAGAGACATGACATACCTCCTGTGTCACTTTATTCTACAGTGTTTCTTAAAATAGTGGAAAAACAGGTGTGTTTATGAACCTTGAAATCATGACTTTAGACTGATTACAGGAACATAGTGGGGTTCCAACAGTGAAACGGGTCAATAAAAGAGTAATGAAGAGTAAATTATTAAAATTAATTGCCTCAGTTCTAATAGTATCTGTTACATTGGGTTTAAGAGGATAAAACTGCATTATGCCCTTGTAGCTCTTACATATATGAAACCTTCCATTTCAAGATGACACAATGAAATATACAGGTGCACTGAGGACTAACTGTTAATGTTCTTCCTTTAAGTGAGAACTTGATCTGCCTCATTATTCCGTCCTGAATATCAGTACACATAATGGAAAGTGAGATCTCAGTCTAATGAATCCTGTTTGAAATGTAGGAAAGCTTCATCTCTGCTTGTCAATACCTGCTCTTCAGTACCAGTTTCATGCCAGACATTTTCGTTGAGATTTGCCAACCTCTCAGCACTGCTAAGCTATGGGATGTGGGAGGTTATGCATTGTTTTTATTACTGGGTTTTTTTTGGTGACATGATGAATAACAAAACAAGCGTGCCTTAGTTCAGTGTTTTCTCACTGTGGCTTTGTGTAAACCACAGCCTTCAATATATCCAGCTTAGAGGAAATCAAGTTAGAAAATGAACATCCAGCCCAGAAAGTTTTTCAGTGTGATTTTGCTGCTTTACCATTTCACACTCCAATGCGAGTTGAGTCTTGTTGCATCATGATTACAGCTGTTTGACGACAAACTGTGCTGTTGGAGGCTGAGTGTCAGTTATTCTCATTGGACCCTCAGCAATTGCGGCTTCATATTCTCAGCTTTGGCTCTGGGTACTTTTCTCTGCTTACTCTTGTGATGGAGACAGTTTTTATCCAAAGAGAAGGTGCCCATCCTGTAATAGACATTTTTACCCGAGGGGAAAGTGTCCATTAAAAAGTCACTGAGCTCTCCTTTGAGAGACCCGTATCTGATTGCAGTCTGATGTGGCCCTCCTGAGGCTTCAGTGCAGGGTTTTAATCTTGTAAGTGATAGAGAAATAGAAACGAATCCTCACTTTTCTCGTCCCTATTTATGCAGGTGTGTTTTACATCTATAATCCTAGTTGTACTATATTGTATAGACTAAATAGCTGGAAATAACAAGTAACTGAAAGAAATTTAAATGTAATTGTAAAACTAAAATGTAATAGTACATGCATATTCTTATTTTTTTAAAATGACCAACCTGGAGAATAATTACAGAAATACCAACAAGATTCTGCTCTAACACCTTGGATTTTTGTGTGACAAAAAATCTCTATTTCTATCTCAAAAACTCTTACACCTTTAAAATGAATCACATATTGTGCACCTAGTGCAAAACTGCAAATGTGAGACTCATCCTACCTGTGAAACTGAAAGAAAAGAGAACAGAACTGCACACAAAGAAGTCACTCGTAGGTGAATGAGACGATTACTCATCCCACTAGGAGCAGTTAAATCACTTGTGGGTGTGCTGTTAACACAATAAAATTTAACAACATTACAAGGAAAATGTCTTTTCTCGTATTTATATACCTGTTCTTGATATTCTTCTATCATTTCCACATGTCTTGAGTATCTGCAGCGAATAGTAATAACATCCAGAGTGAGGAAACCTACAGCAACGGAGACATTTCCTTTTAATGTCATCATACTCGGCTTTCAAATAAAATCCTCAAAGACACTAAATCAGTGAATTCACTCATTAAACTTTTCACTGTTCAACCACTTGTACTTCAGACTGAGTGGAAAGACTTAGAAAATGTCATGTTTAAGTTATGACGACTTCTTTTGCCTCAGGACACAAGACATTATTCCATTTATTTTAACATAAGATGAACAAATACACCTTCTATTGCCTTGTATAAAGTCACTGTTGGTGTTGCTGTAGTGTCAGTATTTGTCAGCACAGGTTTCTGCTCTCTGAAGGAAAAGGATCTACAGGTCCTGGTTCAGTCAGCATTCACCCTGCAGCCCCATCAAACAGAACACAACCTAAAATGTCTTCTTTGTTTGCTGAATCCTTTTTATCCTTCTCCTGTTACATCCTAAAGCTCTTCTATCAAGCATGTCAGGAGCTTCAAGGTCTAGGATACCCATGTGTGAGCTGCTGCGGCAGTGCTGGAGTGCCCTCTGGTGTTCATATCTGCTCACCTTTCACTCATAATATTATTTGGTTCAGGCCAGATATTTATTTAACCTTTGTTTTACCAGGGAAAATCAATTGAGAACAGCTTCTCATTTACAATGATGACCTGGAAATATACCGTAAGTACATATCAAACTGTTACATTTGATTGTAGAAGTATTGTTTTAAACGCCTCCAGTTAAGTATTATGTATTACTGACAAAACTATATCTATGATATACCCTCAAGTCCCTTATTTAGAATCAGATATTGCTTCATGCAGGGCCCATGTGCTGCTGCATCAGCACACCTCATCTACCCATATTCAAAGCAGAGTTTGCCCTGGATAAATGGTATTCAAACTACAGAATAAGCCATTGTGTGATGACAAATCACTGTAGATATGTTAAAGCAGGCTGTCCAGTTATCTGTTTCACTCATATCAAGAGTCTTAACAAGCACGTTCCAACCTGCCTCCTCAGCACCTTTCATCTGTTTCCACATATTACTTGTCATATGTGAATAGCTACTCAGAAATGCATATTTACACTCAATTCAACAGGCGCTGACAGGTCGACTGCTGACTGCACACTGCATACACTACTGTAATCTAGTGATCATGTTGCAAATGGTTCCTGATCATGCTTTTGTAGTTACCCCGTCTGGTTTTATACAACTGCTTCATTGTGAGGCATGAACTTGTGGCTTGTGTTTCCTAATGACACTAAAGTTTTCACACACAGCTCCATTAGAGTCTCTAAAGTCCTGATCAGAAGAATGTTGACACTGAGGTTCAGGGGGAGCACAAAGATAGAGAGCACACACATACACCCTGTCATTACATTCACCCCCAGGCAGGGAAAACCCCATTGTCTCCACCCACACAGGCTTCCGTATTGTGAGTCCACAAGTTCCTCCACGATAAATGTCAAAGGTATAGCAGTCTTTGTGCTTTGATGCTCATGTCCAGCCTTCTCTGCAGACAAATACCCGGGGGAGTGGAGACCAAAATCTCCATGGAGACGTGCCGACATCTGCATGCTGTTCCAGGAATATGCACTGTGAACACTGCAGCTGCTCTCTGTTTTCTCTGGGTCAACAGACTGTGCAAGCTCTGGCACCGACATCCCAGCACTCACAGGCTTGGAGGCTGCAGACAGAGGTGGAACCAAATTTGGCCAGTGATTGTCACTGTATTTCTTAGTTTCCTGTTTGTCTGAGTGTGTCTCTGTCATCTTTGCAGCTCGCTGTCGTGTGTGCAGGCCTATGCTTGTGGTTAAAATAAGGAGGAGGAAGTAGAGGAAGACCATGACCCAGCAGGGGTTTACGACGCTGAGCATGGGGCTGAACATGTTGGGCAAACATCTGATGAGAGAGTTGGTTGTGTGCAAACAGGCAGCAGCCCACACTTCCTCCAGTTTCCATTGCCACCTGACATTGAGGGCGACGACGACCCACACTGACAGGCAGCAGAGGTAGCTGATGACATGAGACAGCCCCTTCTGTTTGTCCACATCACCTTCCTCTTCCTCTTCCTCTTCCTTTTCTGTCTTTACCTCCTCAACACGCTGTCCATCGGAGCCAGCGGCCTCTTGACTGATGTCCTGCTGCCACAGCAGTCTGACCAGAGTCTCCACGGCAATCAGAGGTGTGGTCAGGAGCAGCACCGCACCGTATGTGTGGCTGATGAAGAGCAGGAAGCGAAGGGCAATGACATCACCCACTGGGGTCAGCTCAGTTAACCACGACTCAGAGATCCAAAACAAACCCAGATAAACTGTTAAAAAAAGGAATCCAGTGTCAGTACTCATTGGATAAGTTGGATTAAAGAAATGTGGTAACAAAGGGTGAGATTAAATATCAGTACGGGAAAATGTTATATCATAATATTCTAACAATATAGTATCAATGCACTGATGCAGACGCTCCAGGCAGATTCTGCTGCTATTTCCAGAAACGACTTCTCAGAATAAAGACAGCAGTAGAAGGAACGGTAAATATGTCTGTGCAATTATATAATCTTAGGAAACTGACACCAACATACAGGAATTAAATGCATTTTACAGGTGTTTCCTGGATTTATTTTTTTTATGACATTCTACTGTTATTCCAACTGTGTTTACACAAAACCCTGTATTTCACATCTCCCCACTTATTGTAAATCTGTTTTGTTTTTTTGTTTTTTACTTCAGTTGTTAAGCATTTGAGGAGAATTTTTGTCACAATCCTGAGAAGAAAAAAGCTGTTATGAAAAGTTAAAAAAAAAATTAAGTACTGAGTGTCAGGAATGGACAAATCAAATTAATTCCACCAGATAAAAAAATTAACTTTCGAAAATAAAATACATGTGGTTCACATCTCAGTATCAATGCTTTCTTTAAAAAAAAAAAAAAAAAAAAAGTATTTAGTACTCAGTATTGCAACAACTTCTTATTTGGGGTTGGTATGTAATTTCTCTGTGAACAGCAGGGCTGAGGTACTTAGAACACTCTCTGGATGTATTCCACAGGAAAAAGATATTAGAACAAGCTTGTGAAAACACAGATTGGTCAATACAATGTACTGACAAACCTACTCCTGATTCCTATGTACAAAGATTTCACAGTGCGAATATCATGACTAAGTCACTGATCCAAGACAGGATGGAGTGAATAGAATAGAATAGAATAGAACAGAACAGAACAGAATAGAACAGAACAGAATAGAATAAAATACAATAGAATAGAACAGAATAGAATAGAATAGAACAGAATAGAATAGAACAGAATAGAATAGAATAAAATAGAATAGAACAGAACAGAATAGAATAGAATAGAATTAATAGAAGTATGTTTCTCCAGAACTTGTTGAATCATGTAAATACAGTTGCATCTAAAAACTTATCAGACAATAACCCTGAGTAAATTATAGCAAATGATACATGTACGCACATTCCTACAGAAATAATATTCATCTGCAAATGTTGGTCTGGACACATTCTATCTTTTAGGGATAGAAGATAAATAAGAGTGACCCATGCACTAACCTCACAACAGCTAAGAATGCTTATGGCTGACGTTTCTCAAATAGGATTATAATTTACACCACTGCACATCCTCCACAACCGTCAACATCAAAACTGACTTTAACCTAAATGTACTGAATAACACACTGGAAAGGTGAACCTTCTGTGTATTTATCAGTGTATATCACACACAGGAAATACAATATGATAAAAAGGAAGAATAGGACACTGAAAACTGATATTGACAGTGATACAAAGCTGATTTGTTAATATTTTTGTGTCTTACTGATGTTATTCAGAGTTAACAGTCCAGATAGACTCTGTAGTGAGTTAATATGATGGGATATTCAGGTGACGTTACACAGAACCAACCAGCATTTGTACTTCACTTTTTCTGTAGTACAAAATTTAATCTGTACTTCTAATCAAATAAAGAAAGTGTGTACCCTCACCGCTTTTGTGTATCAGAAATGATTGTCTTATAGTGTGTGACTGTCATTTCAACCCATAAAGACCCAAACACCCACTGACAACCAAAACCATCCACTGATCTGAAACATTCAATACCTGTTCATCCACTAATCCTATCAATTCATATAAATAATTGGTATAAAATACAGTTATTCATCTTTTCATGGTCATCAGAAATTACCCATTTGGACATTTGGAGGCTCCGTCATTACCGTGGAAACACTGTCATCTTTTACAATATTGATTCACCAGTAAAACCCATGGAGTTGGATCACTGACAGTGGGTGGATGATTTTTATGTGAAAAAAGTCACTTTTTCTTCAGTTCTCTCTGTTTTTGATGTAATACCCCTCACCTAATCTGCATTTTTATGAGCATCTACATGATCAGTAAACTAAATATAGGAAAATGTCTGATTTTCTGGAAAAATTCCAAATACAGAGGAGAATATTGTAATAAATGATGAACCCTTACATATTAGTCAGGTCAAATTTGACCCGTTTTGACATTCAACAGTAGTAAAAATACCTTAATTCTTTTATCCTGAAATGTTATGACTTTTCCTAAATTTTGCCAAAATACACACATATGAAAATATTTTAAAATGTTGTACTTTTGTACAGGTGCGACAGATTTTTGGACACTGAGGCTGTTTCAGGTCAATTTTATATATAAATCATAATGGCTTTCATGTTTTTATGTGTTATGTAAAACAGGACATGATACTGTGTGATAGTAGATGTTTTTCTCCAAAGACAAGTTTGTAAAACTTAAGAAAAAAAAAAAAATGCTCTTCCTGCTCTGGAACATTATATTTATATATTACAAATATTTATTAATGTGGGATAGTCTATATAGATATTCTAAATAAACCTGTAGTTCAACATTTGATATAGACATTTACTATGAGGGAATTCTTGGTCTGAGTCAAATTTGACCGGAACCAAACTGTGTGACTAGATTGAAAACATTCCTCTTTGAAAAAGCTTATGGTCAGAGTAGTTAAAAAAAAAAAAAAAAAAAACATTGAACCTACAGTGCAGTCGAAGCTGACCCAGGAGTAAGAATGCATGGGGAGTACAGAGCACTGAGTCCTATTGTCTGTTTCTGGTTCTATGTACCACTTTATTCTGCTCATGTCATTTATAATATTTATTCTACTTAGTCTGTTCATTACCATTCGCTCGGTGTCCCTTTTCCCCCCTCCCCTCTGGGGGAGTGGCTATTGTTTTCAGTCATAGCCGCCTGGAGTTCAATGACGACGGGGTCCAAACTGAGTGGATGGACCTCCACACCTTAACTTATCTCTACAGACTAGATGGACCCCGTCATGTACCTCCACCCAAATGTATCATAATAGACTGGAACCACATCCATGAATGGACGTCCATGGTCCAGGTGCATCTATAGCCTGTCCGTCCATGGGAGTGGATCTCTCCTTTCACTGTGGTTCTCCCTGAGTTTTTCCTTGCTGAGAAGGGGGGTCTAAGGACAGGGGATGCCCAGGACATTAATTAATCACATTCATCTACTGTATATTTGACCCCTGTTATTGTTGGACTATTGTTTAACCCTGTAAAGCCCTGTGAGGCAACCTTGTTGTGATATAGGGCTCTACCAATAAAATTGAATTGAAGGTTTAAGACATAAACAGTTTGTAAGGGTTAAGAAATGACACAAAAGTAGCACTGGGTCTTTATGAGTTAATTCCACTAATAAAACACAGCCACTGCATCATAATAGCATGGCATCATGAGTTACTACAGGATTCCCACCCCCAGGTTTGACCCCTGATCATGTCCTCATACTCACCTGTGACCAGGAAGTCCGTGAAGATGAGGAGGCAGCAGCAGCAGTAGCTGACAGGGCTGTAGGAGGCACTGACGGAAGGCAGGAAGAAAAGACTGACAGCCAGTTTACAGACACACAACACTATCGCTCCTTCCAACACACCATCCATGTCTGAAACACAATTACACATACACATGGGTCAGCAAATCGAGAAACTGGTTTTCTTTTGGCTTTAGCCTCGGGCTAGAGGAGTAGTTCAGGAATGCCAGGAACTCTTGTTGACAGAAAGCCCTGCAAACACTCTGGAAAAGTTCACAGTCTGCAGCATTTTATTAACTCACAAATGTTTTTATAGGATCACTGAATGATTCTACACTACACTAGTTGCAGATCAATATTTCCCTGTTTACATTAACATTGAACTCTGGACTGATTGTTTACAGTTTTTCCCAAAAAAATTCTGAAACTCAGGTCAATGATCCTTTTTTAAACCAGGAATTATCCCAGTTAAAGTGCTGTGTAAGTTCCCTGTTATATGAACACGAATGCAAATTAGAAACACACAAATGCACACTGTTGCTATAGCTATATATATCTCCACCTCCTGACTATGGTATTGTTATCAGACTGGTTCAACCTGTTAAAAAAAAAAAAAAAAAAAAAACTAACATATCCATTTCCATCTGTAAAACAGGACAATAATGAGAAAATTCATAAAACAGAAATGTGAGTTTAGCTCAGAAACTGTTAGGTTCATTGCTTCTTACCTGTGCTCACAGGAGCCTTCAGACCAGCATGTCAATACGAGTTTCATCCGCTTTCTTCACCTCCCTTTTGCTCCGCCCTCTGGTGAGGATAATGACCCCCCCCCCCCCATCTCTGTTGTTCCACCTCCTCCCCCACTCAGTGCTCCTGGCTGCACCTGGCCTGTGTGTAGGTGACAGAACATGTGCGTCTAAACAGGCGTGGCTGTGTTTGTGCAGGTAAGACAAACCAGAAACCTGTTAAACAACTAACAGGTAAATAGTGAGAGGTGCAAAATGCACATATGCACATGTATGTGTGTGTGACTGAGTGCATGTGAGTCTCTGTAACCTAGAAAAAGTAGTTGATATCAAAAGATATACAGGAAAAAGTATTTTGCCTCCAGTGAGGATGCATGTTACACCCAACTTGTTCAAATTACTGTGTTATTTAAAAGGTTAGAGTGAACACACAGGCAGGACTCTTAACATTAGCTGTGTCATTGGGAGGAGGATTACACATTTGAAATTACATCTTGTAATCTATATGAATATAATCAACAGAAAGTGCATTTTTATGAAACCACAGTTGACAAACCCATCTCACTGAAGGGTGTCATGTACAGCTTTTGAACACATCATGCGATTCCCTGCAATATACACATTTGACCTGTCCATTGTGGATGTTATTGAGGTTTTTTCAAGATCTTTCGTCCTCTTTATTTTCAGTTTAAGGTGAAATCTATCATTCAAATGTTTTTTTTTTTTCAAGAACAAATTGTGATCTTTAAACAACCACTGATTAAAAAGAATGATAAAAGGAAAAAGAAATGTATTTAAAGCCCCCAAAATGAAAACGTAATGATGTTCAATCTAAGTGGACAAGTTCCATCTGCTCCTGTCCAAACAATATATTACTACAGTTTATCATATATAATTATACACTACATTATTTTTGTTGTATTGTATAAAAGCTGTTTGTTTGTTGTGTCTTGATTTAATGTAGCTGTGTATGTTGATCTCTGAGTAGTTCATTCTTACAAAGTCACAATAAACAGTTCACTTGTTTCAATAAAGAATATGAATGGAACAGAAGAAAATATACAATACTGTGTGAATGTCTTGGTTCACCTTAAACATTATTGTTTTTGTAGAGTTTAACATATCAACATATGTATCTCTCATTCTTCCCCCCCCCCAATAAGATCAAATACAGGAAATGTACATAGGCATAAAAGACTCACTAAAACTGAACTAGATGGGCTGTAAAGGTTAAAGTCACTATTTAGTCTGACCTCTGACCCCATAACAAGCAGCTGTACTTATTCAGAAATATCTGTCATGTGTTTAATGAAACCTGGTATAAAACAAGTTAATACAATAAATGTCATATTGTCTGAAGTAAAGAGTTAAAGATATGTTAAATACAAGGTCACGATAAACACTATGACTTTGTTTTACTGAAGCTGTTATTGCTTCTGGTTTTACTGCTGTACATACTTCATGTATATCCAAACTGTATGAACTGAGAAATGCATATGTGGTTATTAGAACTTCAATAAACTAACACAACTAACGTTGGCCATAGATCTATGCACATTCCTGTGTGCTCATATATGAACATATCAACTGATGAGATGTTTGTTTTTATATGTGTGTTGTCACATTACACAACCTGTTCAAATCTTTTTTTTTTTCTGATTTGTTTAATATTAACAGTCAGAAGCACATTAGAAAACATGAGTTTTCTGAGGAAAATGGCAACTTTCCTTGTTGATTTAAATATAATAAAATTGGACATGGTAGATTAGGATTAGGATTGTGTGTTTAACTGAAGAGTAAAGGTGTGATGAAATACAACCAAAACATATGAGATAATAAATTATATTAATTTTAATTTCAGGAAAAATCCACCAAATATAAAGTGATGTATGATAATTGTCTGTCTAGTTTATTATGTCCACATGTATATATGAACTACGGCAGGCAGATGTTACTATCAGGGCATTTTTAATCTGTGATCTGTAATATTATAGAAAAAAAAACCACACAAATGAAAGAAATTATACAAATACATGTTAGGAAATAATAACAGAATACAAAAAATATATAGCTTCCAGGAACATTACTTAAACTAAGACTAGATCTTTGAATTTATTTTTCAACACCTTCTGTGAAAATTCATCCAGTATAAATCAGATTATAAGAACATTTTCAATGCTTTCTGAATTAGCCGTGCTATAATTCAACATGATGTTCGCTCAGATGACTGGACACGTTTTGGAAAAAGTCTGTGGAGCATCTGGACCAAAATGAATTTATTAATAGCAAATATGCAACCGTAGACAGGAGGGATTATGTAAAATCCTCTTGGTTAATGTATATAAACTTGCAAATGGGGTGGTGTGTTAGAAAGTGACCAAGTCCCAGACCTGATGTTTTTTCCATGATTACATAAAACTGCATCATTACTAAACAGAAATAAGAACCTCCAAACACAACACTTCTTATGTGGCTTCTAACTGTTCTATGAAGCATATAAATCAATTATTTTACCAGTGAATTATCCCTGATATACAGCACTGGATTTTTTTCTTTTTATAGTCTCAAATGTTATAATGAAATATTCCCAGAAAAAGTGGTGCCAGGCACAATAAACCCCACCCGTCGCACACATTGTAGCTTATTTTGGCATCAATCCAGCAGATGTCATCATGTCTATTCATGTGCTGATGTCAGCGTATCAATTATCTGTCTATCTATCTATCTATCTATCTATCTATCTATCTATCTATCTATCTATCTATCTATCTATCTATCTATCT
>JAPSES010000211.1:7537958-7550077 GCA_029822895.1 Maxillicosta whitleyi
GGGGGGGGTAGAAAAATCCACAATAAATTGGAACTTTGACCTACTTTTCCCAAAATGTATTCAGATCTGCTCTAGGCCACTGGCAATCTATAAACCCAATTAGGTATGAATTCAACCAATGATTTTGCTGCTAGAATGTTAACCATCAATTTGACTCCATCAGACCAACACAAACAAAGCAAATAAATAAAACAAATAAGAAAAAAATATTATTATTATTTTTATTGTTAACAAGAAATAAATAAAACAACATTCTTGAATGTTTCAACATGTTATACCTTGGATGTGTTTCATTATTTTGCTGCAACATCCAGTTTTGACCTCAGTGAAAGAACATGTGCAGACAGGAGCGTGTGGGTTTGTATAATGGAACATTAGTGGGTAGAGTTCAATGACTGAAGACACACACACACATACACACCCACCCACCCACACACAAAAACTGTACTCTGGCAAAAGAAAGTTATATATGTCTGATATTTTTATAGTGTAAACAGTGTATTGTAAATGTGTTAAAACTTGTGCAATAATATTCAATAATCTCCCTAAAAGCAGCTCATCTGTAAAACACCAATAGGTATCTGTCTGTCATTACTTTCCCCTTTATCCTCATGCTCTTTCTCCTTCTTCCTTCATCTGTAAACGTGTAAATGCCCATGTTCAGCTCTGAGTAAACCTGTCACCCACTCAGCTGTGGCAGCAGTGCCATCTCCTGCTGAGCTCAGCACAGAGCACATTATGGGCCTGTCATTCTGCTGCTGCTGCTGAGAGGATTACACTCCACACTGACTGTACATGACTGCTGTGACCCGGCTGGGACAGATAAAAAGCATTTAGACAAAGCTGGAAGGAGAAGACACATGTAATGCAATGAATGATCCTCCTGGACTCCAACAGTGACAGGGAGGGCGCACAGAGCCGAGCAGAGCAGCCTTATCTCTGTTTATTCCAGACTATTATTAGTGGTCACACTCAACAGAGGGTCAAAAAAAATGTATTAATACCACTAGTCCCACGGTAGAGGGGAAAACATGCTAAATTTGAGCTTCCCACGCATTTGCAGTTGTGCGTAACGGCGCAGCACAGAAGCGACCACTACAACATCTGCATGAAAATAACCGGCGATTAAATTAGAAACCAGAAAATGGGTTAAAAAATCCGCTTCGACTCAGGGTTTCACGTTGAACAATTCCTCGCCTGCAGCACCCAGAAGTGAACAGCAGGCGACCCGGAAGGTTTGAAGTCCGACTGAGAGCGAGCAGAAAGAGGACTCTAATCCTTTATTTAATATTTCTTCGGGGCTGGTTCAGGTATGTTGGCCGATCCGTTAGAAAAAAATTTCAAAAAAAATCCTCTGCTTTTCCCCACTATCTTTTTCCTCTCACACCACTGTCCTGCGCCGCTTCGCCGCCGCCTCTGTTTGACTCATGCAAAAGTTGGAATAAAATCATCGCATCTGCAGCGAAAACATGATAAACACGCGTTTCTTTCCTCTCGTCGTGCAAATACGAGCTTTCATTGCGCATCAGGACACGGATCGACCTCTGGATTTAGCTGCGACAAGGCAGAGCATTCAGCAAAGGCATGATGATTGTTGTAGGAAGTGTCAGGCTTTTTTTTTTCTCCTCCTCAAGCCGGGCTATTCAAACCTGCAAATCAAAGTAAACAATCATTCGTACGCTTAATGCAAATATGCCACATAGTGTCCAAAACGCGGCCGCTCGGTCAGATCTAGGGAATTATGTTCATATAAAATTCGGATCTGCAGAATATGGCGTCCAGTGCTTATAAAAATAAGACTGGGCTGCCATTTTTGTTTTCCTTTTGTCTGAAATTTTTTAATAAACTGTCTGAGAATGTGGGAGAGGCGGCGGACGGATCGGCTGTGTCTGGATGCATGGATGGATGGATGGATGCATGGATGGATGATGCTCCCGTTTACAGCCGCTCAGGTTTATATTTCACCGCTTTTGTTTTTTAACCGAGGACTGAATCTGCACAGCAGGGACCAGAAAGAGGGAAAAGTTAGCCCTAACTTTAGTTTCACTGCTGTTTCTTCTACAAGCGAACGGTTTCAACGACAGAGACGCGTCTATTTCAGGAAGATTTTATGAGGTATTTTCTGTTTGAGGTTTATTTGTAGTTTTGTGTCTGCAAAAGACGTGCTGCCTCAACAACACTGTGACCACTTAACCATGGTAAACTACTAACCATCTGTAGGATTATTAGACAGGTAACACCATAGAGATAAACCCATGATAGAATGCATATTATACATACAGAATAATAAGGGAAGTGACATATAGAGAGAATTAGGCCTGAAACTTGGGGCAATTGTATGTCCACAAAGATGAAAAAAAGAAAGAAAAATACCAGAGCTGGAAGCTGCTTGGGTCATTTTCTGAAGCAAAAGCATGAATAAATTCTCCATAAGAAGTCATACATTTATCACAAGTAAAAGTACAATATTTTTTTTATCAGCAAAAAATACTTTTGAGGTTAAGAAACAACCACATACTTAAAATATAGAGTAACTAATTTTAAAGTGCTATATTCTTATAGGATTTTATTCTGGTTTTATCGCTAATCAATCGATTTTAATGTAATTTGTCAGAACAGTGTTTGCATGGGACTTAAAATCATATCATAAAGTGTTGCCTTATGTCATATAAGAAAATTATGTCAACAATAATGATATATATAAGTAAATGTATGTACAGTGTGGAATATGAAATGAATAACATTACTTATGGAGTACTAAAAGATGAATTCATTCAATGTTAGGGCTTCAATCAATTGCACTTCATTATAAAGGTGATATTTTCTTGCATGTACAGTTATTACTTCAAAATGTGATGGGGTAGAAGGATAAATCAGCATAAATTGGCATTTTTAAGTAATATTAAAAAATACACTTAACATCGGTACTTGAGTTAACCTTAGTTTATCGAATACTTAGTTACATTCCACCTGGTTTTATCTGGTTCCAGCTTTGTAAATATGACGATTTGATTCTTTTCTCTGACGGTAAAGTACATATCTTCAGGTTTGGTTTTAGCATTTTAAAGACAGTTCTCTGCACTCCTTAAGGTTTATTTAGAGGATATTGACCCCACTTTTATGGAAGTCTGACCTACCTGTTGGACGCTTTCTACTTTAATGCTTTGATTATAATAGCTGGCATGTGTGAAGATATTGAAACACTACAACAGCTAAAATTGGTAATGCAAATGTATCAGAAGGAAACAATTCAGCCTGACTGAAGCAGATTAAAGTTAACCTGCTGTTTGTAAATGCTTCATGATGTCTTGATGTCATACAACACTGAAAAGTCGGTGTCTATTGAAAAAAAAAAAAAAAAAAACAGCTGTGAATTCTACACCCCTACTACATATTTTTTCAGGGAAAAGTGTCGTATCAGAAGTGACACATAGATGTCCAGTGGCAGTCAAACTCCTCAGGCGGCTCCCTGAGGCAGAAAACCTCCAGGAAGTGAAACCGATCCCCACTGGCATCATTAGAGAAATATTTTGTGGGGTTTACTGTACGCTCGTACCCCTGGACGTATCGTTTTTGTTTCTCTTGGCTCTCAGACGTGGGCTGTGTTATGCCTCTGCTAAGCCAAACAGACTTAGGAATGGTGAAGTGTGCCAAAGAACGCAATGCAAAATGTCTCAAAAAAGAGCTTCAGTCGAGTCGAAAAGAGATGCTTTGGAAAGAAAAGCCTTTGGAGAGGAACTTGAAAGAGGGCTGCTCTCTCTACCTCCGAGAATGAAAAACAAACCTTTCTGTCTATCAGAAATGCAATCTGTATGAGCCGTTTGACCACATTCACATACATCCTATGAGACTGGCATGCAGAGGAGTTTTGTTTTGCAGATATCTTTAAAAATGCCATGTCAGAATGGGACTAAAAACTAACAACTACAACATTATGTAATTATATATTTATTAAAATTACAGTACTGACCTCAGCTTCCTTCATTCAGGTCTTGTCGCACTTTCAGAGAACACGGGCACATTCATCATGCAATTATAACTGACAACTACAGATTAGAATCTGGGTCACATCATTTTAACCATATTTTATTTTCCGATAACTGCTGTGATCATGTGACAAATTATCTTGCTAAAAGCATGTCCATCATCCAGCCATGTGGTTAGAAATCTTTAGAAAAAGTCACATCACTCACAGCAGTTTCCTCCTTCACTCACTGCGACGACCCAAAAGCATCCTCTCTGTTTTCTCTGTGTTTCACAGTCACATCCAGCTTTTATAGACACAAAACCATTTCCTCTGGGAAAAGTAGCACAGTACGTCTTTGAACACACTTTATCACAAGACTGCAGAAAAGTTTTCTCAAATTATCATATCAAATAGTCAGCTGCTGTCTGGGTCTGGAGCTACTGACCAGTTTTTAACCACTGGTTTCATCACATACAATAGATCCACACATAAAGATACAGGAGGTTGTTTTTATAAGGTTTTCACAGTCAGAAGAAACCTGGAAAAAATTATGCAGGTTTCACATCTTGTTTCCCACACGTAAAAAAGTCATGAAATTATGGAAATGACAAAATTATTGGAAAAGGAACAAATTAGGAATAAAGTCCTCACCTTTGCGTCAAAATATGTTGGTTATTTGTGTAGAGTGTTTTGGACTGACTGATATGGGGTAAGGAGGCTGTCAAAATATTCATGTGCATAATATTAGTCTATAGTTGTGTGAAAAATAGATATTTTTAAACCCTTGAATGAGTTCAGCTGTACACAAAATGTATTATGTGTATTTTATATGTCAGAAAACGAGTGAATAAGGTTTGCAATCAAGAATTATAAACACATGGCGCACCTTTATGATTGCACTTTATCCATTACGAATACAAATTCAGCAACGTGGGTCTACTGTCAACAATACGTCACCACTTCACAGGCATTATTTATATTTATGGAGCAGAAGACAGACTGTGCATGAGTTCAAGATCAAGACTTGATGAAGTCAGAGGATGAAATCAAGTCGAATCAAACCGTACATTGTTATGAACTCAGAGAAGGAACCTAAACTCATGCACAGTCTGTACACTGCAAAAAAGGGGATCTAATTCATCCATATTCTGACTTAAAATACACACATTACAGTTTATCTGTGATTGAACTCATTCAACAGTTTTCAATTATTTACTTTTTGCACAGCTATTGACTAATATGGATGCATTTCTATCTCATGCACAAGAATGTTTTGACAGAAACCTTACTTCATAGATCAGAAAGGGGGCTTTCAAAGTCCAATAGTTCATTGAAATAAGTAACATAACATTCCTTGTGGAGTACTAAACATGGAGTAATTGTATGTTGGGATTTTCTGCTGTATCCTCATACAACACTCAACAATAAATCCACATTTTAAAGATGATGTTTCCTGGGGGAGTTGCATGTTCGTCATCTTTTTCCACCCCCAATGAGTTTAGATCCCTGAATTTTATTGATTTTATTTGGTTAAATTCACTAACTATGAACATAAACAGTATCAGACAAGAACAGTGAAGAGAGAGTTGTTGATATCTGACTAAAAGCAAAGCGTCTTTGTATAATTTGACATCTGTGTTACTAAACTCCTTAGAAAAAAGCTTATTATCTTATTAAATGTTCTAAGTATTTGAAGTGAATATTACTATTATTTAATATACTAAACCTTAATACAATTACTCATACACTGAGAAGGTTGTGAATGGTCATAGAAGTTATATTTGAGCAAGTCCTTGAAATATAATGTCAAAGTTTTTAAATCTTGCATGTTAAAATTTGAGAGCCCTGTTTCTGGGAATGTCTGTCCACTGTGGTTTTACTACCCGAGGTTATGAATCCCCATATGAGTTGCATGATACACCTAAAAAGCCACATAATGGTTTAGACTTAACAATGTTAGAACACATCAGTTTCTGCTTTAGAAAGTTATACATATCCTTAGGTTGTGTTTGTTGTAATATAAATAGTACTTTCACAGTATATGTACAAGTTTACTTTAGATTTCATATTTACTTTTATTTATTGTTTTTGGTTTGGTTTCTTCATTTGATTTTTAACACTCTAACAGCAAAACTATTGGTTCGATTCATGCCAAATTGGGTTTATAGATTGTCAGTGACCCAGAATAGATGTGGTTACATTTTGGGAAAAGGTTAAATCTTTTTTCTTCTTCCTTTTACTTATAATGGGCATAATTTCAAATGTGTATAAAAGCATCATTTGGTTCAATTTACTTCAAACTTGGTACATATATATATAAAGGCAATTGATATACTGATCGGCTCATGCACAGACATGATGACATCAGCTGGATCGATGCCAAAATAAGCTACAATATGTACGAGGGGCGGGGTTTGTTTAATGTACTATATAATATATACTTTTACTGCTTCATTCGTACTTTTGTTCTGTTTAGTCCTCTAACTTTGACAAGTTTAGTTACTTTTCAGATTACTCTTTTCATTGTTTTTCTGTTGAAAATCATTAATATCAATGTCGAAAATCTCCAAATGTGTTGATCATAAATTCACTGCAAAAATCTAAGTTTTACCAAGTGTATGTTTCTCATTTCTAGTCAAAATATCTCATCAAACTTAAAATAAGACAAAATCACCTAAAGAAGTAACTTTTCAGTGAGATATAAGAACGTAGTTTTGGACAGTAGATCTCAAAAATCTTATTTCATGAAATCTGACCAAGAAGTGAATAACATGAAAAGAGAATTCTGTGGAATCTTCATAATTTTCTGCGTGTTATTTAACGTTTTATGTTTTTGTAGATCCACTGTGATCTTTAAGTTGTGATTCACTTGTATAACTGATACTAAATGATAAACTAATATTGTGAACATTGCACTTACTTTACGTATTTGTTCATGTTATGTTCAAGTACAGTTGTCATCCTACTATATATATACGATATTAATTCACTGGTCCCACTTTATACCATATTAGGCTATGTGATGGCCCCTGAACTAAAATGAGTTTGACACCCCTGTTTTATATGATATGTACTGGATGCATATATTGAACAGTGTTTTCACATGTGGAGGAGATACATATTTTTCTTTCCTATTTCTGAACCTTTTCTTTCTGACTCTTTAGGATGGCTGAACCTCGCTTCAACAACGCTTATTTCTGGCCTCCACCTCCTTCAATGCCCAGCCAGGTGAGACATTCTGGTGCTTTAAACTGATACACATGAGGATGGTAAAGTCAGCACATTGTGAATTTCCTACACAAGGTTTACTTTGCTATGCTTGTTGTTAAAAATTTATTGAAAGCCATCAACTATCAATCTTCAATTCAAGGAACTTTTGGGTACAATGTCAAGTTTGAGCCAATAGAGGGAGCCAGAGCATAACAAAGTGGCACTGACTGAACTGATGATGGCTGTTCTCTTGTCACAAACGTTGTTTCCTTGCTATCAGCTGGATAACCTAGTCTTGATCAATAAAATCAAGGAGCAGCTGATGGCAGAGAAGATCAGACCACCACACCTGCCCCCTGCCACAGCCCCCTCCCAGCAGCCCTTACTGGCAGCTCCCAGCCAGGCAGAAGGCGGTCAGCATGGGATGTCCAAAGCCCAGCAGATGCAGGTTCTCCCCAGTCACAGCCCGTCTCAGCCGGACATCGCCCTGCATGCCCGGCCCGCCTCCAGCTCAGTCACAGGTACTGCTTCAAGTGTCAGTCCTGCATCATCATAGCCAGTTTTGTATAAAGTACTGGGAAGTCACACTTGAGTAGAAATACAGTTGTGCACGAAATTATTTACCCCCTGATGCTGTAAAGGGTTTTAGGGAATTCAGTGTACATTTATAATTGTGTTGACTTGTTAAAGAACCAAATGCAACTCAAATGACATCAATTGTTTTAAATTATTATTAAATGGCTTTTTTGTGATTTCTTCATTGACATAATTATTCAACCCCTTTAAGACTACCACTCTTGAGAGCAGAGCCTCATTCAAGTGTCTTCAATTAGGTATTGGGTATTGCTTCACACTTGGAAGCTGTAATAACTAGAAAAGGATGTTGTACAAAGTACTAAAAATGAATTTCACTTGGGGGTTGAATAAAACTTACAATGATGTGAGCACAGAAAAGAC
This sequence comes from Maxillicosta whitleyi, assembly GCA_029822895.1. Taxonomy (NCBI): domain Eukaryota; kingdom Metazoa; phylum Chordata; class Actinopteri; order Perciformes; family Neosebastidae; genus Maxillicosta; species Maxillicosta whitleyi. Next base: position 7,546,093 of record JAPSES010000211.1, read on the forward strand.
ATTTGTGGTTATTTCCATATAAATGCTCTGTTATATTTGTAAAATTTCAAGTGCTTATTTGATTTAATGGTAAATAAGATGACTAAAATGATTAAAATTGATGTCAAACTGGTCAAACACTTAAATTCAGTGGGGGTTGAATAATTTCGTGCACAACTGTACAGGTACCCTACCAAGAAAATGACTTTGGTAGAACTGAAAGTTAAAGTCTTTAAGTATCTAGTATTTATTTTACTTAAATATATCAAGTAATCTACAACTTAATGTACTCAAGTAATGAAAGCAAAAGTACAAGTAAATGTTGATTGACACACAAATGCAATCAGAACTTTGAATATTATAAAGTTTATCCAAAATTTTAAAACATGGTAAAGTAAAAGACAAGTAGTAAAAGTATTGAAAATGATGCCTGCATACACACTTAAAAAAGAAAGAGGAAAAGAAAGTTTGGAAAACCTAAACAAGAGTAGGCTACCGCTGATATTATAGATGTCAGAATTAAAAAAAAAAAAAAACTTGAAAAAAAAAATAACGAAGCTTATGTGGCACCTAAAAACATGGAACCCACATTAATCCAATGTCTAAACCACTGACATAATACCAGCCTGTTTTTTTTTTTGCATAGCTTCATTTAACTCTCCCTCACATCCGCAGATCACAGACAGGTTAAGTGTGGACTGTCCCTTCCTGACTTTGTTGCACTGACCAGCAGTGTCAGTGGTGGTAACACCAAATTCACTTTGATTTACTTCTTGTGACAAATAATGATATAGTGTATTAAAAATGTATGGGACTAGAAGCATGAAATTGAGTTAGAAAATGTAATCAAGTAAAACTAAAAGTAAAGAGAATGAAAATACTCAGTAAAGTACAAATTCTGCCAAAACATATTTGAGTACAGTAGTGAAGATTACTACATTACTATACAACACTGGTCACAGCTGCATCCCAGTGCCTTTTTGGGACTTTATTCTCATTGTGTAGCATTAAGTAATAAGCACAAATACAGTAATAACACATAGTTTCCAGTATAACAGGAGAGATCTTAATTTATTTTCATGTTATGATTGTATACAATGGTTAAACAAAGAATGATGTCTACAGTTTCAGTTTATTTCAGACACAAACAATGCAAAAATAGGGGAAATAGTAATATTTATTAAGAAGATAAACAACAAACAACAACTAAATAAATAAAAAGAAAAAAATGATAGTAAAAGAAAGAATAGTTGTTGTTCCTGAAAGGGAGTAGAAAGAAGCCAATGCTTATCCAGTCCTACCCCCCAATTGCAGTCAAGTGGTCTTTCTTGTTTATGAAGGTCTTGGATTTCCTTCATATATACTACTACAAAACCTCAGCCTTATATCTTCATTAGATGAGGGATATAGAGTCAGACGCTGATTCTACTTTAAAAGTGGAACTGAAAAAGGTGTTGAGTTCAATAAGTTTTTTACTTCTGTAAAAAAAATGTCATATTTGCTAAATTATAGCTTTTCTGAAAATTGTTTGTGCTTCAGAACAATTTTGGAGTGGTGTACTGCCACAGTGAAGTGCATTAGAGTGGTAAAATATTAATAATTCACCTCTTGCTGCTGTACTACAGTGGTAAGTTGGTGTTTCTCACAAAGCAACAAAATGTCCTGATTTATGAGGCCTTTAAAAAAACATTACACTCCTATAAATGTATATTGCCCATATTTGACAGGATTAAATAAATAAAAATAATTACATGACTGGGAAGAACATATCTGCATATGTACAAAATGTGAAATCAGTATCTTTAACTGAAGTATATTTTAACTTTATTTTTCCTTTAGGGGAAATTCAGTCTAACACACGCACGCACGCACGCACACACACACACACACACACACACACACACACACACACACACACTGTCTACTGTCTAGCATTAGCATTAGCAATTAGCACATGAGGAGCAGTGAGGTGCCACTGAAGGCATTCAGACCAACTCCAGATCTTCATCAGTACGTTATTAAAGGACATTATGACAGATGTCACATTTTCTGAAATTCTGAAGGTTTGAGCTGGATTTACACATAGTAGCTCAAACTATTGAAATCCTAAGAAAAGGAGTTTCAGTGTATCCTTTTGTACGTCCTTTAGCAGACAATGAACTGGACCATCCTGTATTAAAGTAAAGGACACAATTCCATCCCAGAATTGTTGGTATTGCATCAGACCAACCGATAACTAAGCAAGATGAGCCAAAGGATGCACATAACTGGATAATACGCTTCTGGGTCTGATCACGTGAAAGTGAACATCATCATAAAAAAGTCAATTTGCTCAAATCATTTATCAAGCAAGCAATTTTTTTTAGCTATAGATCTTTATTTTATGGAACTATTATCATTTTTAAAATAGCACTTGTAGAAAAAAATGTTCTAACCAATTTTATTGATTGTATTTTTTACACCATAGCCATAATTTGAATTTGATGCTAAAGATGCTAAAAATATATTCAGTCAGTTGATTATACAGATGATTGTTAAGTTTCAAGTATTAGATTTTCATTCTTTTGTGAATATTATTTTCTGTTTATGAGTTTGAACATTTGTGAGTTGCTTAAAAGGCCCAGTCCATGTGTTACCACAAAAATACATATTTTAATTTACATTATACTTCAGATACTTGAGCGAAACGTTCAGAAACTAATGATCTTTTGTTACATTTTGGATAAAGAGTTGTCCACGTGTTACTATGGCAGCCTGTCCACATGTTAACCACATTCTCATATCAATAAACAAAGAGACTTGTCAGTGTTTTACTCCAAAATTTGTTTTCAGTATAGTTGAATTTAACCCTTTCATGCATAGTGGTCACTAGAGTGGACATTTATGCTACAGCTGTTCTCTTATATATTCATGGATTTGTTGTTTTAGTTCCATATCAGCCCACACAGTCAATACGTACTACGCATCATCCCATAAACTGACATTTATACCATTGCTGTAACTTTGCTGTTCTTGATAAACCTTATCTGCAGTAACATGTTTGGGTGTCAATTGTTGATTTTTAATAGATTGTAATTAACAGTCTGTATTTTTTAGTTATTTATTTTGCATCTTATTGCCATGTAATGAGGAAATACTAGTTTTAGAGTATGTTAAAATATGAGAAACCATCAGATTAGCATCATCTTATTTTATAGTTTTCACACAGTATATCAGTAAATACATGTTTCTTTGCTTCAGAAATCAAACACATTGGTGTCCATCTGACTGGACATTTTTTGCCACTCCATAAAAACTAGGCTCATTTAAAAGAAAAGAAAAAATTGCATTTTTTTTTATGCTTAAAGAGGAATTAAAAACAGTTAAAAAAAAAAATAAAAAAAAGGCTTGATTAAGGTTCTCAAATTCCATCCATGAAAGGGATAATATCTAAAAGTTGCATATAAGTTAATCTACTTACATCAGCAAAGCTTAAAGTGCAGGGTAACATCACCTTTAAGGAATCAGTGACACATGGACACATGTAAGAAAGGGAGGGGTTAAAATGTTCTTATAAATTGAACCAAATGGTGTTTAGTTACTTATTAATACAGAACAACTTTTTTATAGACCCAACACTCTATAGTCTTACTCATCTTATTCTCATATAGTCATGGTAGATTGAGATGAAGGCAGATAACGACAATATCTATATTTTTTGCATTTATTTGCATATTCAGAACATTGGAGTCTCACCGCAGCTGAACCACTTAACATTAGTTGATGCACACTCACATTTTGTTAAAACTGCTCTTGTGATTTTCTAAGAATTCTTCTAATTTTTCCTTGACATCATGATGTTTTCCTCCAGTGTCAAGGAAAATATGTATTAAAAAGGCATAGGAGGTATTTATTTTACCCATATTTTAAGCATGTGTGGAAAAAAAAAATCTTAAATTTCAAAACCAATTTAAACGTAAGACTAGAAAAACATTCGGAGAGCGCAGACCTCCGCCAAGTGCACCCC
>JAPSES010000211.1:7579371-7620216 GCA_029822895.1 Maxillicosta whitleyi
TATATATATAAAAATGAGAATAAATCTAATCAGCCTCAAGTATCCTCTCAGTTGTAAGCTTCAGCTATTTTGAGGAGTTGTGACTTAATTCCCTTTTTCATTAAAGACCTTTGCTTTATCCCTCTGTAAATGAGGCTAACAAGACATCGTAAAAGCCACTTTACATCTTTTTACTGTATTTACTTAATGCCTTCTACGTTCCTCTACAGATGGCCAAGAACAAAGGGCTAACACCAAAGAGGAAGAAGATTGACCGTAATCCCAGAGTCAAACACAGATCCAAGTTTAAGCGGGCCCTTATCCGCAGAAAAGGACAGGTTTGTGAAGTTCACATCGACAACTCTATTTTTATCATGTATTTCAACTGCATCCTCATCCTAACACTGTTACTCAGGTCCGTGAGGTTCGGCGTGAGGAGAAGAGATACAGTGGTGAGATGTCTGGTATCCGTGCTGGAGTCAAGAAGAGTATCAAACTCAAGTAAACAGGACAAATTCTTAACCCTGAGAGTGAGATGGCACCACAGGACTGTATTTGTAAAGGTTTATTACATGTGTATTAAAGCATGTCAGTTGAAGCATCAAACAACATGTCATTGTATAAAGAGACTGGTATGCTGTTTTTTTTATAGTGTGACTTACTGCACAATGTTAATAAACATTCATAAAAAGTTCAACAATTATTTTGGTGATGTAGAGACAACATCTTTAGAGGCCCAGGTGTAGAACATTTGCAGAACAAGGGGGGCAAGGTGTGTTAATTGCTACAGTTATTACTTAAGATACTGGTAATTTTCAGCAGAAAAGGCAAACATGAATACAGCCAAATAAAGCTGGGGATTCATGTAGGAACAGACATGATCAGAAGTGCAGGGGACTGCAGCTATCAGGCCATTTATTGATCAATGAACTTTTTATGTGCTGATGTCAGGTTGCTCACTATCCTCTCCTCTATTTCCACATCATTTTTTACATCATCTTCTGTGAGGATGAGCTCAGCCTGAGTTTCCGGGGTCACCACCATCACATAACCCCGCCTAGAGTCCAGTACGTTCGCCACCACTGCCTGGTGCCTGTAGGTGTCCAGAGCCCGCTGAGCCTTTTCCAGCAGGATGGTAGCATCAGTCTCCAGCTTGAATGATGTGACAAATGCCTGAGGTGCCCAATCCTTTACCAGAGGGGAAAGTATCTTGGGAACCATATTCAACCTGAGCTGAAGGGAAGGAAAAGGAATTTAAAAAATAATAATGAATGATGTAGCATTTTCCAGAGCTGTACTCACTTGCAGAGGTCCATTCGAAGACTGGATTTTATGTTCAGGCATCTCGGATGCTGGGATATAGAAATCAGACACAGCTGCAGCCAAGTAAAACATGGCCTTGGATCCTAAAACAGCAGAGGACCATTTATGAAAACGAAAATGATATTTTACAGGATAGTTGTTTGAGGTGCATCAGGAGAAAAAGGTCCAGTTATTGTATGAATTGACCTTTGTGCCTGGTTGAACCTTGTTGAAATGAAAGAATCTGAACGAGTGTTGCACTTTGTACTAGAAAATTCACTAATATGAACTTTACGTGTAAAAGTACTGGAGCTGCATAGGGAATAAGAACAACAATCCACATAAAATGCTTCCTGCCATGACTTAATATTCTTTTGCAGTTACTTGGCCCAGTATGAGAATATGTAAAATAGGTCTTAAACTGCTCTTAGAACACTTACATTTTACATTTGACCATGCCAAGAGAAAGATTATAATGTCAGAAGTTTTTTTAAAAAATATATATATACCTATTGTGCTGAGTGCCTGAGCTGCTGCTCTGAGGAGGTGCAGATACTCTGACAGCACACTGAACTCAATGGGCAGAAGAAGTCTTCTTTCCTTCACTTCCTGGTATCGTTTCAGTACTTTGGTGATGTTGGGAAGCACTTGCTGGTTGACCACCACTTCTCCAGAGTTACTGGCAGCTCCTGCACTGCTGAACTGCAGAGCATCCATCATGTTAATGTTTGATAACATGCGTGTATATGGGTAGAGGGAGCGATGTCTGTGTAGGAAGATGACAGCATAGCCAGCATCAATAAAATACTCTGCTGAAGAGGCTCCTCGCCTGCCACTGCTGAAGTTGTCAAGGAATCGAACAGTACGGGACTCAAGGGGGACTTTGGTTCCTCCTGATGTGATTACAACCACCCTACGACCTTCTGCTGCATGAAGCTTTGCAAAATCAGTCATCTTATCTTTGACCTCTTCAACATGAGAAGGAATAGCAAACTCCTGGGCTAGTTTCCCATCAATGGTGGAAACTCTGGGTTCTGCCATCACCTGGTGAAAGAAAAGGGATCACCAGCAGAGCGGATTCAGAGTAAAGAACTGGAAAACAAAAAAGTAATTGTTAAATTAATGTAACTGGGGGAACTAGTGTTCTTAAAACAAAACAGAACCATGAACACATACCTTTGTGGCTTCATTAGTGACACTCATGACAAAAGTTGACTCTTTATTAGGTTTTCATATAGGGCCTGCAAAACTGGAGGCTACTCTGAGTTTGCCCAATTATTTATTATTGCTAATCAGATCTCACATTCCCATAACTTTAAAAATTCAACTTTTTAAAAGAGATCTTTACAACATTAACATAAATAGTGTTGCTGTGGTCAATACTAAAACAAATTACAAAATGAAATGATAAATGTAGATCCCTTATATAATTTACAAACTGTGATGCCACTGAATCTTTGTCCATCAAGGAGGACTTGCCAGTCCCCCTCTCCTTAATGTAAAATATTTAGGTCTGTACATGTTTGTTGACTATAAAATATTAATTTAATATCTCTGAAGTGCAGTTTATATTTACTTTCCTCACAATTCAATAAGTTATTTAAATAATCTGAAAGACCTTACACCATCTCAGAATAACTGGCAAAAAAATATACATGCAGTCATAACACATAAGGCTTTGATCGTGTAACTAAATCTAGTGCATGATACCACTAAAGCCTACATCCTACCTGTCAACACTTTTAGAGGTGATTCCACCTCAATCATTATTGAGAAAGTAGTTTTATGCTGGTAAAAGTTACTTTAGTCTAAAATCAGTGATAATTTCACTTTCAACACGTAACCAAAGTGTCAAGTTTCAGTGTGCTGTAGGAATGAAACAGACAGATCTCCACAGTAGATGCACAAACCTCACAGTTACAGCATGTGTGTCAGTGAACTGCACAGGTGAACTTTGACATGCGCGATACAGATCGTTATTGGTCAAACGGTCCAGAAAAACATCAAGTAGCTCTTTAGTGGACGTTCGTAAATAATAAAATATGTCTCCTACGTCGGCTAAAGTTTTCTATTATGTCAACTGAAAACCGAAACCATCAAAGCACTTGACATTACCTGACATTTACCAATAATATCTCGGACTGACAGTGTTACCTCTTGCACTGAAACGTGAATAAAACAAGAACGGCACTTAATAAAACTTGCAAAAATACAAAATGTCCTACTTTAGATTTCGATGTTATTCTCAGTCAGGGACAGCTTTGACAGCTTCACACTTTCTGCACTTCCTGAAAGCGGTGTGTTTCTTCTTCTGTTTCTGTTGTGGTGTTTGGGTGTGTAGACGCTACTGTTTGCATTACCGCCCCCTGCAGGTCGACAAATGCTACACATCTACATCTGTAGTTCAGTCCCAGAAGATTAAATCTGTAGCATGTTGGAATAATGACTTCTGTAAATGCCGTAAATACGCCTAAATCCTAAAAAAAAAAAAAAAAAAAAAAAAGAAAGAAAAATAATAATAATTCTGATCCTTTACTACAAGAAATCTCAATATTATTGGAAAGGAGGACATCCTTACCCATGTCACTAATAGGAAAAATAAATGTCCTTAAAACGAACATAATGCCCAAATTGTTGTATTTGTTTCAAAACCTTCCACTTCCTCCTCCAAGCAACCTGCTCTCTTGGCTTAAAATACTGTTTGTTAGATTTTTGAGGAATAATAGGTGTCCCTGGGTATGACTATGACTACTGTACTTACCTTATGACAGGGGGGGACTCAAGTGTCCCTGCACTCTACTACTGGGTGGCTCAATTAAGAACAATCATGTTTTACTTTGCAGAAAGAGATGTTCCTCTCTGGAAAGGAATGGAAGAACTGCAGCTATCTGCCCCTCCCAGTATACCTATATTCAGCAAACACTAAAATCCTAAAAAAAAAAAAAAAAACCACAAAAAAATCCCTATTTTGGAAAACATGATTGTAGTGTGGCTTCAAGTTAAAAAAAAAAAAAAAACATCTGAAAGATACACCTCCCCTCTCTATTTTCAGCCCTATATGGGGTAATCACTCCTCTCCTCCAGGTAAATTAGATGGGGGTTTAAATCTTGGGGTACTAAAGGACTGACAAAAATAGGAAACCTTTACAACTCACAAAAAGTGCTGATGTCATTTGGAGAAATAGCTGATAAATTTAATATATCCCATAACCACTTTTTAAAATACTTACAGGTGAGGAATTTCATTAGAGCACACCAAAACCAAACATTAAGCTTCCCGGAAGAGTCTATGGTAGAAAGATTAATGAGTATGGATTGCCTAGGGAGGGGTCTAATATCCAAAATATATAAATGTTTAGTAGATGAAAGTACAGAAACATCAGCTGGGCGACTGGGAGCATGGCGAGAAGGTCTACAGGAGGACATCTCAATAAAAAAGTGGGGCAAAACATGCTCTCGAGCAAACAATCAATATCTACCAATACAAGGCTGAAAATATTACAATACAACTGGTTGATGCGAACATATATCACTCCAGAAAAACTTCACAAATATAACAGTGCTATACCTGATACTTGCGTTAAATGTGAGAGGGTACATTTTTCCACTGTATCTGGCAATGTATAAAAATACAAAAGTTCTGGCAAGAAATAAAACAATGTAGTCAAAATATCTTACAAATTTGAATACCATTAGTTCCACATTTGTTTATACAAGGTCTATATCCAGATAATTTGGAACTTAAAAAACATCAATGAACATTTATAGATTTAAGTGTATTGATGGCAAAGAGAGTAATAGCTCTCCCATGGGAAAAAAAACAGTAGCCCAAGCCTGAACAGGTGGTTGTCTGAACTGTCTTCAACTCTCCATGTAGAGAAAATCACTTATACAATGAAACACCAACAACATAACTTCCACCAGATCTGTTACCCCTTTACCAATTACATATCGAGGACTGACTTGTCTTATATGATGGAAACAACTGGGGACATGTAAACATTAGTGCCTTTCAGTTTCACAAAAATGTTTGTTTTAATATCCATGAATAGAGATAGATGGGTTAAATTAACCCATAATGACCCAGTGCGACTTTTGTGGCAATTCCCAAATGATTTTTTTTTTTTTTTGAGTGATTTACCACCATTTGTTCTAATCTTATTCTCAGTATTTTGCATTCTTAAGTGAAAATCAGGTATTTTCCTACATTTCATTTACTGATCATTTTTCATAAAAGCTCAAATTAAAGTTGAGATTTATTATATCCGAAACAGATAAAATGTAAGAAAAAATAACTTTTTCAGTAAAATATATTATTAATTAAACATAAATACAAGAGTTTCCCTCCACTGTCACTGATCCGACTCCATGACTTTTACTGGTGAATCAATGTTGTAGAGGATGATGGTGTTTTCACTGTAACTACGGAGCCTCTGAACATCCATATCTGATGATCATAAAAAGATGACTAACTGCACTTTACACTAATTATTTGCATGTATTGATGGGATTAGTGGATCAGCAGGTATTTAACTTTTTATATCAGTGAATGCATTTGGTTGCTAGTGGATGTTTGGGTCTTTATGGGTTAATATCAGTCAAAAAGATGTGACACATTTGATCTGCAGTGCTTTCTTTTGTTTATCCTCAATTTCCACAGATGTTTTTGGTCCAAAAAAGAATAGAGACACTAAATAGCAGTGAACAGTGACACTACCTCCACAAACATTATTTTACGTTAGGTGATATTGTTGAGGCTGGGGTGCGTCACTGACTTTTTCACTTTCATATGAGGTGCTGTGGTAACTAAGAAACACATGCATCAAACATCCTGCAAACAGACTCAAGAGGGGAATTTTCTCAGGGGATCTTTTGGACTTGACAGTTCCACTGACTCAGCACATTTCCTCACAAAGAAATCAGCTTGGTTTGAATATGATTTCAGTTTGGATTTTAGATTTGGCCTCATTTAATCTTTTGATTTCTTCTTCATCTTTAAGGGAAAAGCATGAATTCAGCACTATTTAGTCCATACTAAGCCTTATTTATGAAAGAAGAAAATCTGCTTTCAGCTTTATCAAACTTACATTTTCTGCTAATTAAAAAAAAAATAAAAATTTATGGATATATTTAGCAGCAAAACAGTGATGCATCATACAGTCAAACATACATACATTTGTACTGATTTTTTTTTTTTTTTTAATAAACAAGACTCCCCACCCCCAACTTAGATATAAACATAAGCCTGTAAACATATGCATCATTCCATCCACATGTGAAAACATAGCAAAAACACAAATAAATACCTAAAATAAATTCGAATAAATAATAATTATACATATATATATATTTTTAAAAAACCAACAAAAAATAAATAAATAAAAATTAAATAAAACAAAGTATATATACATATACATATACATACATACATACATACAGTTATCCAGATGATGAGTGGTGATTTGGTGTTGAGGATATATCGCTCATTCTGTAAGTTTCTGCAAATTTTTGAAAAGGTTGCCACGCTTTATAGATCTTAGGATCTTTTTTGCAATGATTGCAGAGTGGGTCGCTGCCCGGATACATTTTTGCAAATTTTTCCTTGGAAATATGTAAACAATGAAGAATCTTAAATTGGAGGAACCCATGTGTTGCACATAGAGAGGAAGTATGTATGTACCCTATGGAGAATCGATTTCCAGAGGTCATCTGTTATGCTCAGTGCTAGATCATTTTGTCAATGTGATTTTATAATAAATAAGGAAGGAAATGTAGCTCTAAAAGTAGGTTGTAAATTTCTTTTATTGTACCTTTCTTATTTCCTTTTATGTCTAAAATTATATCTAGAGTAGTTTTGGCAGGTACATTAAGAAATGAAGGGTATCTATACTTTTTAGAAAATGGCGAGTTTGTAAATAGTGGGGGAAAAAATGTGTTTTTGGAATCTCAAATTGTTCTATTAATTCTGTAAATGAGGCAAAGGTTCCATTCATAAAACGTGCTTTAAAATTATTTAACCCCTTGTTGCTCCAAATCTTAGAAAAGTCAGACATAGAAGGTGAGAACATGTGTTAATGTACAAATGATTTCTTTTAACATTTCTAGTATTAATTGATACCTTTGGCCAGTGGTCTGTATTTATTTACGTATATATTTTACACATTTTACTATTTATTGTGTTGTGATGTATTTTTATTGTCACTGTGCTGTGCTGTAAGACAAATTGCCTTTTTAAGGACATTAAGGGATAAAGCAGAATAAAGCTTTCAAGTCAAGTCAAGTCAAGTCAAGTCATGTGGTTTGAGCACAAAGGAGCTTTGACTGACATTGAGTGCAAACCAAGCCGTTTTCTACATTGTACCCAGATTCTGGGACAATCATACAGCAAAGGATTATTCTTGTAGGTGTACAACTCCAGGGGAAGTGCAGATGTCAACAACGCTGATAAAGATGTCTTATCACAGTTAGATGATTCAATATGACGCCAAGCAGGTACTTCCCTATTTGAGTCAATAGTCCAATAAAGCATATTTCGTATGTTTGCAGCCCAGTAATACAAACAAAAATTTGGCAAAGCTAGTCTGCCCAGTGGTCTTATTCTTTGCATAAAGTCTTTTCGTATTTGTGGTGGTTCGCCATTCTAAATATATGTAGATATACATTTGTTTAGATTCACAAAGAACTTTTTTGGTATATAAAATGGAATACATTGAAATAAGTGGAGGTATTTATGTAAAATGTTCATCTTCACCGAATTGACACGGCCAATTAATGATAATGGTAAGCTATACCATCTCTGAAGGTCAGACTTAGTTTTTTCAAGGAGCTGAACAAAGTTTTTTCCCCCCGTAAAGATCTTTATATGAGTGGGTAACTTTAATACCTAGGTAGGTTAGATAGTCTGATTTAACTTTGAATTGAAAATTTGTAAATGAGATATCCTTTGATTTAGAATTGGCCTTAAGTATTTCAATTTTGTTCATATTCAATTTGTAGCCAGAGATGTAGTCAAAGTTTTTGCAAATATCGAAAGCATGTAGTAGAGATCTTAAGGGGTCTGATATATATAACAGGGGGTTGTCTGCGTATAAAGATAGTTTATGCTCTCGATTGGCTCCATGGATGCTTTTTACCTTATCCTCTGCTCTTAGCTTGATAGCCAGAGGTTCGATTGACAATGCAAATAAAGGCGAAGAGTAAAGTAATTTAATCTAAGATATGAAGTTAGGACCTATCCCAAATTTGCCATGAGTATAAAATAGGTAGTCCCATTCCACTCGGTCAAATGCCTTCTCAGCATCAAGTGATAAGGTCATTTCCGGAACTGTAATTGAAGGAGTGTTCAGTATGTTAATGAACCTCCTTAGGTTAAAAAAATCCATGCCTACCCTTAATGAACCCTGTTTGGTCCGAAAGTATTAAGGACGGTAAACAGTGCTCTAGTCGGAGAGCTAATGTTTTTGATCAAATTTTGAAATCTACATTCAAAAGAGATATGGGACGATAAGACAAACATTCAAGAGGGTCCTTATTGGGTTTTCGTACTAATGAGATGTTTGCCTGGCAAAGTGTGGGAGGAAGATTTATTGACATAAAGGATCCAATGAACATTTCTCTCAATATTGGAGACAGGGTGTCCTTGAAGGTCTTAAAAATTTCACCTGGGAAGCCATCCGGTACTGGAGACTTCCCACTTTGCATGGAATTAATTGCTGAATTAATTTCCTCTACAGTAATTTGTTGAACTAACCAGTCTTTCAAAGATACTGTAGGTCCAGAGTTGAAATTACTAATACATTTTTTTTAAGGAAAAGTAAGTCAGTAGAATTTCTGAATTTAATATCGTGCCTTTTGGTAACTTTTAAACCTTTATCAACCCTCAAAAACCCAGACAGCTGCTGGTACTAAGAGCATTGACCTACCTAAAATGTTTATAATTTCAGAACCATTAATCCTATCATTATAGTGAAATTATTTAGGTAAAATGTAATTTCTCTGCTTTTCACAGGCATCAGATGTGGACGTTGAAAGGCTTTATAGTGGGCCCCAGGAAGTCTCTACTTTGGTAGAGATTAATGGGGATCTTTAAATAAAGAAATAAAGTAGTGAACATAGAAACACTGCCATCTTCTGTAACATTAATTCTCCCATAAGATCCATACAATAGCAGAGGTTGTAGATGCTTATTTTTATGTTCAGTTATTGATATGCTTTGCTTAAAAAAGGTCACGTTTTCTTCAGATATAACCCTTAACTTTACTTTGAGATTTTATAAACATCTATCTGGTCACCAAAATAAATACAGGAAATACCTGCTTGTCACTGAAAATGCAAAATGCTGACAATAACAGTATAATAAATGGTGATAAATCGCTGAGAAATCATTATAAAGTCAAAAGAAAAATGACTTTGAGAGCTGCCAAAAAGTCTAGACCTTTATCATAATGCTTTAATGTAATGTAAAAATTAGCATTTTACCACACTGAAAAAAGCAAAAGCAAAATTTTATTTTCTAGATGTTGATTTGCTAAATATATTGGAATAGATTATTGAACATTTTACAGCTATTCAATTTTATGAATTTATTTCTCATATATTACTTTAATTTAATAGCAGCGAATTGAAAAGATATTTAACTGCAATACTAGTAAATAACCAATAAGTGACGCTGTTGCACTGCTGGAGGTGATTGTTAGAGTTATTGGCTCATTTTTTTCTTGTACATGTTTAATTGTGTTGGTTAACGTGATGGGTTTCTGCACTTTTCATTGATACAAGCTGCATTATGAGGGAGAATAATTAAAGCCCCGCCCGTTAAAACACACAGTAGTCTGTGCATTTAAAGAGGCAAATATAAAGCTCAAACAGTTTCACTTACAAAACATTGAATATTTAGAACAAGATCTGCTCATTAGGATCACAGACCCATTATTTTTAATTAAAGAAAAACTACTAAAGCAGACATTTATCTACATTTAAACACAGTCAGCCTAGGCGCTCACTGACAGATATTTGACGTTATGGTTTAAATAAAATCACAACAAAAATAAAATATTTTAACACTTTACTGAAAACTGGATTGACTTCAAACAAATGTAACATCAAATAACCCCCCCCCCACACACACACACACAAATTTTTTTTTTTTAGATCTTTACTACAAAAAATAAGTTATTTTAGCTCACTCCTTTAACACCAACAGCACTGACAATTCTTACACAAGGTCAGAATGAATTCAAGGCGACGTTGTGTAAGGACTGAGGAATTGAGGTGTTATTTAATGGGAATTCAGAAGATAGAGACTTTATTAAGTGAATGGTCTATTTGTAATTTTTGCAGTATAACAACCATTTTAAAAGCAACTTGATACACTTACATAGACCCATTTTTAAATGACGCACAGAAATGTGTAAAAAGTAAATAAATATAAAATGAATACTTAAGTTTCTAGAGTAGCCTAGTTGTGTTTATCATTCATTTTATGTTAACTATTTGACAGTGTTAAAGTGAACAGTTGCTAAAATTGACTTAGTTGAAATGTCCTTATGTCAACATTGATAGCACTGTCTAAGAGTAAAATGTGTCCAGAATAAAAGTAGTGAAATGTTTTAACAAGTTTGAGCGCTAAAAAAATAAAGATTGAGTGAAAAACGCTGGTTCATTGTAGTTTCTAAGATACATTCTTGGGTCAAAATGTGAAATTGTTTGAGTTAATAATTGTATAGGATAAAGATAGAAGGAATGTTTGTCTTAAAGTTAGTAGATCTACTTCAAAACATTGTCTGAATATTAAAATACAATCACTTTTCAGGTTCTTTGTAGTGGAATATTTATGAATCTATTCTATAAATTTACATAAACTAATAGATATGTGTAATAACACTTTAGCTACTGAAAACATCAACCAGTTACTACTTTTGTAATTTGTTTCCAGTTCATCTTATTAAAGTGTACAACATATTTAGGACATTTAATGTCTAAAATTATAAAATAAAACAAAAACAACAATAATAACACAAATAAAAAAATAGACCAGTGTAATGGAGGATAAGATCCTATTTACATCTTTTTATGATGCATTAATTGTAATGTCTTCTACTTGTGCTCTGAAAAGGTGAGGGTAGCGAATTTTATTGTTTCAGTTCTTTAGTTTTTTGATCACCCTTATTACGCCAGTGGAGACGTAAAGTTCAGCTGACTTAAAATGCTTCCGTGTGCAGTGCCTCTGCGTAGATCCGGTGACAGATGAGTCGGTACGTGGGTGACCGCCACTCGCGACTGTCTCCACTGTGGGCTCGTTAGACCGCGCGCTAGTTTCTGTGGCGGCAGGGGTGGTGAGGGAGAGAGAGAGAAAACCTCCTCGCACGTCGTCGAATGTGAAAGTAGTTCCGGGCACTTAACCCAAACGAGGGAGAGTCCCGGATGTTGGCTCGGCCACCGAGAGAAAGGCGAACTGGATAAGGCGGAGAGAAGCTGAGGAGGGACGCCACGGCACCGCGGGCACACCGGTGAAGCTACAGCTACGGCGGGTCTTTGCACAGAACGATAGCGTCAAGATCACAGGACACTCCTGGACACCTCCGCGGGCTGAAGAAGAGGAGGTGGAATGAAGGGGAGGGGGCAGTTACTCTGAAACTACCGTGAGGATTACAGAGAGCCACCGTCACAGCAGCTTTCACCCAGAGTAAGTGAGCTATACGGGCATGGAAGTTGAACTAAGGCCCACGAAATGGACGACTTTAACGGGGAAGTGAGCTGCACTGAAGTTCTGGGGATTGAGCCCCGTGAACAGGCCCTGACACACTGCTTTGAGCTCGTTGTGACGGGGACACCTTTTCTCAGAGAGCCAGTCAGTGTTTCCTTGTGGTCAGTGTTTGTACACCCCGGCCGTATTGCTGTAACTCTCCAAGTTGACAGCTCTTCGTTAGCCTACTAGCACAGCCGTGCAACCGGTGACAACTGACAGGGCAACTTTGACAGCTAGCTAGCCAGTTTTGGTAGCCAGCTAACTTTAGCAGAGCGTTGTCAGTGCTTTCTCCTCGGCCAGCACGGAGTGTGTGTGTGTATGTGTGTGTTTCCCTCGCGTTAGATGGATATAATGACCTATCCCAGCCCCCCAACAGCTATCGTTAGCTAGCTGTTTGGTATGTGAGAGGTTGTGTGTCCAGCATGGAGTGTCTGTGTGTATGAGCCCAGTGTCATTTGGCTTTCCTGCGTGCACTGATGGTATTTGACTCACAGCTGTTGCAGTGTGTTTTCTCGTCTGTCAATCGTCTGTTTCTCAAGCGGCTAATAAATTCCTCTTGAAAATAATGATCCACTATGTAAAACTAGGCGACCTGTATGAGAAGGCGCATGTTTGTCATGTGGGTGGACACTCAACAAGTGCAAAGCATGTTTAGTTAATTTGATCTCGGGTCAGCGGTAGTATATCCTTGAGACTTGCCCTGAGATGGCACAGACGGCTCGGCCATTAAATATTTGGTACTGTGTGCAAGACATTTCTCAGGGCATGCTCGTCTTCGCTTTGATGTAACAACAGTTGGTGTGTGATCGCAGGGCAGACACTGTTAATGCTATGACTTTAAACTAAACAGCTGTGGCATTTGCGTGCAGCTGTGTACAAAACGGTGTCCTTGCTTTATCCCGAAGGCCTTTATTAGAGGATGGATGACTGATCTCTTAATTTGCCCGCTGTCAACTTGTGCAAGTTTTATCAATCAAATCCCGATGAGGTGATTATGGACTGGTCGTCATACACTTGAAGACTTAGGTCTTTTTAATTTTTTTTTTTTTTTTTACCATAAGGCCAGAATATGAAGAGAGAATTTATGACTAAAACAAACATTAAATTTCCCCTCAGAACATCCCATCTTACCAGACCTTATGCTTCAACTAACAAAATGCCCATAGCATTAGTCAGCACCCACAATCAAAGGTCAGACCTGGTTTGCTTCTTAATCACCCATCCTTTAAATAGCAGGCCTTTAACGAGCTGTCTGGATCGAGGCTATCTATTCATGCAAGAGAAGACCTGAACAGTCAAAGAGTTGATTTTACTCTGTTGCAGGTAAGCAGAGTCAGACTGGTTTCTATAAATGTATTATCTTAAAACTAAGTATGAACACGTTTCACCCTAGTTCCTCAGCAAGATATCCTTTTGCTGGACTTTTTGTCATGTATTTTTTCATATACGCTAAAGTCAGAGTTAAGCATGTAGTAGCTATGTGTGCTGCCTCAGTCAGTCAGTTGCAGTGTCATCACATACCAGAGGATGTCTGACCTCCTGCCCGCTTAGATCCTTGATGGTACTCATAAAAATCCATGTCTTTTGAAAGAGTTAATTTTCATAAGCAATAACTTAAGTCTATTTAAACAACTGTGTAAACGATGGAATTATTGGTATAGACAGAGGAAGTGACATTTTGCTGTATGCAGGCTGGATGTTGAAGAATAGACCTTGAGTGCAACCAATGCATGCATTTTACAGATCGCAAGCAGAACTATGAATCACCGCAAATGCATTGCAAAGTATGGTCCTCAGCAGTGATGATAGTTTCTGAGACGTGTGGTGATTTTTGTCCTGCGTGCAGCTGAAGATATTGTGCAGGTTTGTATTAAGGCATGCATTTTTTCACACTGTTTGGCAGTGAATACGAGATGAAGAAGGATGTAATATGATGACTCTTCTTTGTTATTTCACCTTAAATTATACTGAACGTAATTTGTGACTCTCATTAATTCTTCAAACCAATCACACAAACTAATTCTTACAGGAAGAATGGACTGAATAGTGGAGCAGAAAGTATAGAGAAGATTACACATCTGTTTATTCTCACAGTAACCATTTACAAGTGTGAATGGGAGGATGTGATAAAGCTTCTCTTTAATGGTGGTTTTAGCCCGCAGTGGTCTCTTCAATAGTCTATTGCCTAATGGTTTCAAAACATGACACCTTCTTCTCCAAGGTCTCCTTATGCTATGTGTGTGGTGCACGTAACATATTTGTTTAGCATCCTCTGAGGAAACATTACTTCGTCATTTGTAAAAGTAAAAGATGGAATTACTATGTAAATAAATATCAACATTTCATTTTTGTGTCATAGATAATGTTCAGCTTTTTGGGCATAGTAAAAAAAAATGTAATAGCATTAAAATAATAATCGTTATTATAATGCTGATAATGCCTCTAATTTGAAAAGATGTCAAGGGTCAGTACACCAGTAGAATAGAGTGAATTTAGAAAAGGCTTGTACTTTCTGAATACCTGCACCTCATTTTGGATTCAGTGTGTGGCCCTGTGCCTAGCCCTGTCTCACTGAGAGGCTTTTTAATTTCTCCCCTTGTTGAAGTGATTATTCAAATGGCCATCCGTGAGATGCAGTTATCAGACTCCTGGTGGTAGTTGAGCCTGTGGCAACATGAATGCCCATCCCAGCTCCCCCTTCACCACCCTGTGTAGTTGGACAGCACCCAACAGGTACCCTCTGTAGCAACCCCTATTAGGCCGCCACATCTTACCCCTCAGGCTTAAAACCTATTGTGTTATGCGATTGGCAGATGGCTATTTATTCACGACGACGCTGATATATTTTTTTGGCATGATGTAGTGGTGATTTTGTCGGTCAAAGGCTGCCATTTAGTATTTTTACGATGACTTATTTTTGGTCTGAATCCAAGACAGGCTTGTTTCGATTCCATTCTGCTCTGGAATGTGAAGTTGTTTCTAGGTTGGAGTTTCTTTACTGTCAGTTCATTGCTCACCGTCTTTGGTGTCTATATATTTCACCTGGATAGGTTAAAAACTAGAATTGTTCTTTTTTTCTGTGCAGCTGCTCTCTCTGTGTGGAGAAGCCCGACTGTCCTTTATTTCAGTTAATGCTAAGCTACTGGACAGTTGAGTTAGAAATTTATCCCTGTACTCTGCTTATATCCAGTGTGAAGTTTTGCACTCACGGAAGCTGTGTTGGTGAGAAGGGACTGGCTCAGTCTTCATTAGCAACGCTGTGCATCACTAGAATGCAGATGAGCTATGAAGCCATTCATCTGCTGGAAATGCCTCCCTGATTCCAATTTGAATCTTGTTTGCAGTCACATTGTGTGAGCCCACTTCTCCATGTTAAAGAAGTCTCTTTATGTGAGAGATCAGAGGGGGATAATTGCACTTAAGTGAACCTCATTTAGTGCTGGCCAGAGCAATTACTGTAACTGCAGTTCTAGGCGTTTTTTGGGGCCTGGAGCAGCTGTCATTGAGTCTCTGTAGCTTAGATATCAAATGGTGAATAGAATGACATTGGCATAGCATCATGGGAATGGCAGATCCTTGGATGGATTTTAATTAGTTTTTGCATTTTTTTTTTGCAGAGCCTTTTTTCATACTAAGAAAAGCGTAATTAAAAATGACGATTAGAAATGCATTATTTTAGTAATGATTGAAAATAAATTATTCTCAAGGTGCTGTAAGGTGAAAAAAGCCAGCACTCTTTCTTCAGGCAAACCCCCCTGGGCTTGGAGGAGATGTTTTATCATTAATGTTATTCAGGAGCCAAATTTTGAGTTTTGCTCAGCTGGGTGCTTTAATCTATTTTTGCTGTAAATTAATGAATTTTTAAAGAGCCCCTCGCTAGATATGGGTGGATGTGGGAATGCAGCACTGGTTCAGTTTTCAAATGAGCCTCTACTCCTCCGTTACCCCCACTCCTTCACCACCCACCCCCTCACGGGATGGGGAGAGCGAATTTACTGAAGCACTACACTTTCATTTCTTATTCATCCAGCAATACACTGCCTAGTTCTCCTCATCTCACCTCCTCCCAATCTATTGAGTTGAACTTGTCAGTGAACTAGTGCTATATGCTCACATTCATGTCCCGGGCTGGAATTGGATGTGGACATGAATCAGTAAGGGAAGCATGTGATGTTTAATTCAGCTGGCCTGTTGCCTGATATTATTGGCACATTTGCTCAGATACATGTTTTATTTGAAAGTGTTTAGCCATTTATTTCCCCAGTCTGACTAATCAGCACCCTTCTATCTACAAGGAACACTGTACCTACTTGCACTAAGCTTGCTGGTTAACTTTAGAAAGTATAGGAGAAAATAAGGTGGAGTGGGGGGTTGAAGTGGGGTAGTGGCTGCTGTAGTGCATGGCGGTTTTAGTGACTCATTCCATCCTTTAGGGTAGCATAAAGACTAATAAATTTTGTGGCAAGTTTATTTTGAATGTTCTGTTTGATCCTATCTCTGCATTAAGTTCCAAGTATAAAAATGGATGAGTTTATACAAATTCTACACAAACAAATGATATTCTAGGTGGCTGTATTTGATTGTGTTAATGTAATCTGAAACTAGAAATTAATTGCATTAAAGGATAAGTAATGTTTGGGATTCCACCTCAATGGTGGTTTCTCAGATCAAGTTTTTTTTTTTTTTTTTCATACAATAACACAATAAAGCTACCAGAGGTTTTCTTTTTTTATTTTTAAGAAATAGACAGGGAAGTGGATTTATAAATACATTACTAGCACTTAAGAGCACTAGCACTTTTAATTGCTAAAAAAAAAAGGATACTTGTGGTTGACAAGAGAGAAGCTAAAGCGTTATATGCAATGTTGCAAATATATAAATTATAATATTTTAGAAGTCTCAAATACGGTGGAATTTTGAAATTTTTGACACTATTATTAGTCTTGCAAACTCTATGCAAGCAAGACTTTGCTTATCATTAAATAAATTCAACCTTGGCAAATGGCTTAAATGGGTAAAAGCTGCTTTCTATGTTGGTAATTTACAGTGGCTGTAAAAGAGGTCTTGCAATGTACATGGCAGCCTTTTATTGTTTTTTATTTTTTTAAATGCTCAACAATATGTTCCCAAGACTGTGTTGTCTTTGACAATGATAATGTGGTTAAATTCATCACTGGAAATCATGCCCAGAGAGTCTCTCTTAAAAAAAAAAAAAAAGTCGAATTGTTGTCTTCAACAGCCAAATCTATTTTAACTGAAAATTTTTTTTGTGTGAGGTCCAACATTAGTTAATGTTTTTCTTGATGACAAATAACAGGATTTCAGAATAAATGCAAAATATTCATCTTTGTCATTTATGATTTGACTTACTCTAGGACTAATGAATAGCAAAGTCCTATATGAATAATACTGGCTTGACTTCAGTGCCTTGAACGATTTAATAATTCATCATATTGTATGCTTTGTCCTTGAGTTTTGATAGGCTCTCAACATCAGCATATTTCTCTTAAGCTTTTTTGTTCTTTACTGAGTAGAAACAATTGATATGCTTATATAATTCCCACTCTTAAGAGAGTTTCAAGCTGTGTGCTGCAAGAAGAGCTCACTAAGCAGACACAGCTTAAGCAATAAGAGTGGCGTTTTCATCATAGTTTTTGGTATCTATTTTAATCTGTGCAGTAAATCTTGCAGGAAGTACAATATTCCTTTCAGGTAATGTGTCAAAATTACCTAGTGACTGTTTTAATGTAGAAAAAATGGGGAAATGTGGGGTTTGAATGGGGTAGATGTGAATGGTAATGCCAACAACTGACTACAAAATGCAGCTTTGTCTGAATATCATCAGCCATAGAGATGCTGTTCATGACAGATCATGCAAATGTAGACAATATCTTCATACCAAAAACCCCTTCAAGAAATGACATTTTAATAACATGATATCCCAGATGTTACCTTGAGCTCAGCATAGTGGACTGCATGCATGATATGACAATTCAGAGGTGATACCATGGCAATGACAAGTGTAGGGTCTGCCATAAACCAGAATTGATTGAATATGATAATGGCACTGTTCTTGGAAGTGGTGGTTGGAAAATGTGTGCAAGCATAGGTAAACATTGCAGGTTGTGTACATTTCAACAGAAATTTACATTCAGTGTCATCTTGTTCAGAGCTGTCAGGCCACAGTCAGATTTACTAAAAGCCCAAGCAGACCCGTGTGAACCAATGTCTCTTAGATTTACATTCCCCTGCTGAAGTGACTAGTGATGTTTGATGGGATAATGTCATCTGCAAAAGGTGCTTGCTTAGCGGTGCACTGTCAGTGAACGCAAGTCACAATTATGTCAGTCCTAATACAATTATTGGCTTATTTTTATGCATTTATTTATTTTGCGGTGAACATTGTGTGTGTTCAGTGCAGCAATACAGTAATATTAAACAAATTGTTATGATTTAGTATCAATGTGCACTTGCAGACGAAAGTCAGGGAGGTCTGGTTTAATTAAGGACATAGTCTTAATCCTGTTTACTATGGCTAGTAAGTACAGTCTTGAGGATGTGATTTACAACAACATCACTCAAGGCCATCATACGTTGACAGGAAATTGGTGAGAGAATGATCTTTTATCATGAAATCACAAGTTAAATGATATTTCAACAGCCTTGTGTGTAGCTTC
Organism: Maxillicosta whitleyi; assembly: GCA_029822895.1. NCBI lineage: Eukaryota > Metazoa > Chordata > Actinopteri > Perciformes > Neosebastidae > Maxillicosta > Maxillicosta whitleyi. The sequence goes on from JAPSES010000211.1 coordinate 7,598,077, forward strand.
TCTGTTTATTTTATCATTTCAGACAATGTTAATGTGGGTTGGTCCAGAAATAGATTCATGTAGAAGTTGGAGACTGTGTGTGATGTGGTGTGTGAGGCTCATGATCTGTAGGGGTGAGTGCCAAGTTTTGCAGATGTGGTGTTAATTTGGAAGGAGCTGTGGTGGATCTGTTAAACTCAATGATTTAATACTTTTCTTCATACCTCTTGCCTGTGCCTCGTTGTCGTCTGCATACTCAGCACAAATGTGTGTCAAAACCTTACTCTGCTGTCATCATTTGTCTGTTTTTTTTTTTTTCTTTTCTATGAAGCTTGATGGATTAGCCTTAGATGTAGTACTTGGAGTGTCCTTCTGTGATTCAGAAAACCCCTAACAGAAGCCAAAGATTCTCTCGGTGGAGTTGGAGGAAATGTTGATCTGTGTGTGGACCAGAAAACCCACACAAGTAATGACTCGCTCTTGCCCCATCATTCTTACCCCATCTCTCCTTCATGCTTTCCTTCCTCCTTACACGTAGCCTGTGTCTTGATCATTGTTTCATGTTGTGTCTCCACTTTTTTCTCTTTACCTCTGTCTGCGCCATACTCCCCTGTGCTCTTCACTTAGCAAACAACACGTCTGTAGAGAATTCAGAAGAATGCATCTTGTTACTCAGATGAGTCATACTTCCTCTGGCCTGCATGCCTCTCCCTCAGGGTGGATGAATGAGAGGGCGGAGCAGTTGGCTGGAGGAGGGGCTTAATGGTTAAGGTGACGTGGTCTGTGCCAGTTACCCAGTGTAATTAAGAAAGGATTGGTGTGCTGCCTGAGATGTGCAAATCAGTGTTGCCTCCAAACCCGAGCCTCCCTAGGTGGCTGTGTGACTGACAGCTTTAATCAAGCTGAGTCACCTCCTTCGAAAAGCAACTGTTTGGAAATCTCAGCTGTGACCTCACAAGTGAGCCACTCTGCCAAGGTGCTTTGGCCCAGAGGAAAGCCCAGGGTTTTGGACTCTGGAGAGGAACAGGAGTGCACCTGCAATCTGAGAATTTTTTTTGTCTCTGCCTTACTGAAGGAAATTTATATGTTGGGATGAAAAGTCTGTAAAGTAGTTGCGTGCAGCTACTAAGCTTGCATATTTCTCTTGAGGCCTGAATCCAATATAATTTTCTGTGTAAATGTATGTGATTGCATACAGTTAAGTGTGCAGCTTTTTTTCTTTTCTGCTTTTAATTCCCTTACCTCTGCATCCAATTTGGATTAATATCTAATTTTAAGACAAAATGCACAATACTGAAATTAAACTTGATTATCTTTATAATGCTGGTGAAATAGTATCAGTATACCATTAGGCCCCTTTCAGCTCTAGCTGTTTCTCTCCCATACCTGCTCCTCTTGGTCTCCTGCCAAAATCCATGACTCACAGGAGACTGAGTGACCTACTTTTTAAGTCTTCTAGGAGTGCCAGAAGATCTTTTTTATTTGCAAGACAATACAGTGAATAAATATAAGTCAATTAAAATGCACTTAATGCACCTATTTTTGGATTTAAGCACCTAAAGGCTGTGTCAGCGTGGCAGCTACCTCAGAGGAATCCCTTCGTTATCACAGGGAAAGACGATATGTAGTAAACAGTTGTGATTTTACATCTCATTAGAAGCAAACCTAGTTTAAGGCCACCCTGGCTCTCATCAAGCCAATTTAACAATATAACTCACTTAAGTGCTCCTGTACTCCTGCAATATGTGCATTAGTGCATCAGTACATGTTCTTTTTCACATTCCCAGTTTATGCAGGTTGTCAGAGATTAAGGGTTCTGTGTAGACAAAGCATTTATCCACATGAATCAGTGAAAGTAGCCTCAAGGCCTAGTCAGTTTGTTTTAGTAATGATAGAGTGTTGGCTGTACTGTCAAGGTAAAGTTTGAACAGTTGCTCTTTAATATTATAAGGATTAGGATGGGGGATAAAAAAAAGTTTGGGTACACAGACTGTCTCCCAAATGCCTGCTTTACAGATTGCCTACCTCTAAAAAGTAAACAAGGATGCGATCAAAGGCCATAGGATCACTGATGGGTTGATGGGGTGGCTGGTTTTTGATTGGGGAAAGGATGCCGCTTTGCCGTGGATAGAATTTTCACTTTAATCGCTAATTGCAGTTTTTTGGTTGTGTTGTCTCTCATTGAAGCAGAAACAAGCTGTGAAGTTGAATGCTATGTCTTAGCTGCTCTTTCCCCGTCTACAAGGCTTGGCTGCTTTGATATGTCAGTTTTGTTTTAGTCTGCCGCCTTCGTCTTGACACGATTGGCCCCGCTCGCTCCGACCTCCTGGAAACCCCCCGGCATGCCCGCCCCAGGGTGTGTGTTCAGTCATTTATTCAGCTTCCTCTAAAAGACTGCCGTGCCTTCACTTCCCTTCTAGTTTCCCTCCTCTTATTAAGATGCAGAAGGCAGAGCAGTGTTTGGTCTGAAAGGCTTAGTACTGGGGGGTTAGTGGCGTGTGTGGTGGGGGGGGTTAGGGAGGGCCTGTGAGCATGGGGACTTTAATGACTTAATGTGAACTGTACAGCCCAGCTACACTCCAGTTAAGTTCTGTAGGCAGCTCACAGTGCTCAGATTTCTGTCTTTTTGTGAGAGTCCATTTAAAGAAAGTCAAAATGATGCCCTGACAAAAGTGACTTTAATTGGAGAGGAACAAATTATCAAGTCTTTGGTTAATTCTGATTGCTGCCTGGGTTTATGGCTGATAATCCCCATTTAGTCATCAGAAATGACTGCTTCTTTTTTATCTTGTCTGTTCTCCAATGAATTCTGTCATGGTTTTGCTTCTTTTTAAGAGGTCCCAGTAGTGAACCACTTTGACCATCATTCAGGCCTTTTTGATTTTCCCTTTTTGTTTTATCACTTTGCTTTCACTCAAATACTCTTGGTGACTTTGTATAACAAGCATGAAATTGCTCAGACTAATGGCACACCTATGTATTTGGGCGGCACTTTGGCATAGTGGTTAGGACTTCCGCCTCACAGCTAGTGTTCCTATGTTTGATCAGAGTCGTTCTGTGTTGAGTTTACCTGTTCTCGTCATGCTGTGTGGGTTTCTTCCAAGTCCTCCAGTCATTAACATATAAGTTAATTCTCCTGTCAGTGACCTTGACCCCAATGTTGATGAAGATCTTGAGCTGCCCCCCCCCCAAGCACCTTCAATGGCAACTCACACTCATAATGTGTGCTAAAATGCAGCGGCTGAATTTGTGGATAATAAAGTGAGTTAACCTTTAACCAGTGATCAGTTTTCCCTACTATTATAAGACCTAAGTGCAATGCGTAAGAATCATTGTACAGGGTTTGAGTGATAGAAATAAAACTGTCATGCTTTGATTTTTCTGCTAGTTTGTTGAGTAAAAGAGCCATGTTTATAAAAACAAAGTCTATTAGTAGAATTGGTATTGCATTTAGACTATCAAATAAAAATGGGGTTAAGAACTGTAAATACAATATTTTGCAGAGTGCTAGATCACTAGTTGTTCGCTGTTGTTTTAATGTTGCTGGGAGAGTGTACATAAGCCAATTTATAGAAGGTGTGTAGTTTGTCAGGACTTAAAGTGTTTTGTTTGATTAGTCCACTGTTACCTGCTGACATTGGTGTAATATATTGTGCTGCTACTGAGGAAATAAGGAAGTGATGTCTTAAGACAAGTGTGATGGGCTCTGTGTCTTTGAAGTAGAGATGAACAGAGAGTAAATCTAACTTTCAAGAATGTCATGCTGTCACAGACTACAAGCTCAGGAGAGTGAAAACAGTCAGAAAATGTTGTTGATGGAAGTTGACTGACTGCAGTAACTTGGTGCACTGCTGGTGGCTAAAGATGTCTAAGCTGAAACTTTGTTTGACCAATGTCACTTTATACAGTAAATAAAATGTGATCAGTAACTTGAGTACACGGCATCTACTTTATTAGTTGACACATTTATTTTTTTTTTCCTATAGTTAATGACTTAAATATTTGTTTCTTATTCACATGTCAGCAAAGGTTTTTTTTTTTTTCAGGAACCCCAAGATTCAACAACCCCCCTAGTAGTTAAAGTCACACAGAACGCTGCCCTATCTTTCTTTGGCAAACATTGTTTTAAACTTTGAAATCATTTTCTCATAATATATTTGTGTACAAAATGGCCTATCTGTGCTCCTAAAGGACTAGACATTTCCTAGTTGCTGTTGTTTTAGTTATTTTTTTTTACCAAGTCATGATTGCAAAATGTATCAGATCACATTGGTATTTCATTGCTTTAACTCATTGTGAGTCATAAATGGTCCCATTGTTCTGGAATGTGTTGCAGTCCAAACATCAGGAATGGATATATAGGTATACAAATTCATTTTCAATTAGTTTTTTCTATACCATGCCAAATCTTCAGGGTTGTGTAATATTGTTAGGAGGTCAGGATACCACCACACTGGTATATGTGGTACCAGTTAACATTTTTTGTGTGTGTTTCTGGGTCTAGGACAATATCTGGTCACACCCAAAAATGTGCTGATGCACCACATATAATTGGCTGGGGAACCACACATCTGCTTTTCAGTCAAAGAATATGTAAATGACTGCTAAAGTAGAGGTCAACGAGGTCGCAGTTTTGAACAGTGAACATTCAAAGGGACAATAAGTACCCCATTGTATTTCATAAATATGCAAATCATTCAGTATTACGTAATATATAATGCACCGGTTGCAACTGCTCTCGGGGCAAAAATCATCTGTGCCAGTAGCTCAAGATAAAGACTCACTTTGATTTCTAGTCAGTGTGTTTGGAGAAGGCAACATTGGCCTTATGTCACGTCTATTTTATGGCGCCCTTAGATGTGGCAGTGATTGCATCAAGAGCCATGATTTATACAAGCCACACTGTCCTCATTGATATTTTTCATCTTTTCACCTCGTGTGGACTTGTCACCATTTGATCTTCAGCCAAGGTCATGGATTTTTCAGATTTACTTTTTCACTATAATGCATAATATACGTTGGGCCAATAATATTGCATTTTTAGGCTAATTCTTGAAGCTATGAATAATTTGTTGTATGAAACATTTCATTTCTCCAAATGCATAAAAGCTTTTGCAGCAAGATAAGACTTGCTGAAAACATTTCATTATAGATAAATAAATTGATTTAATATTAAAATATATTACAACATTAACAGTATTGAAACTGGTTCCCCCATAGATACAATTTACATTATATAAAGCCTTTTTTCCCTTTTTTTTTTTTAACTAATTTTTTGCAGTGTTTTAAGTCTGAAGGAACTGTTTTATTCATTATGAGTTGTGGGTGAAGTAACAGCTTTTTACGTACAGCATCAACCACCATTGCCTTCAATCTCTACAACAATGCAATCCAATAGTGAATTCTTATCTAACAAATTTCCTACAATCATCATAATCATTAATGTTCTAACTGGAGAGTGGTTTTAAAGTTACTATTTTCTGAGAGAAACTCATCTTGCCCTATTCAACAATTCTGACTGAAGATGAAATTAAATTACCCTTTAAAATGAATAGGATTATAGAACCTACTGCTTTATTTGGTTTTTACAGAAAATGAGAATTGACTATTTGTTATATCAAATGTGTGTAATAATGACTTTTAATAGGAAAGAGTGATGAGGTTCTGTCTCATTCATGCTAATTGGTGCATAAGAGACATGTACAACTACTACAGATCTGCCTGCCTATCATTGTCAGCATATGTCTCTGTAGCAATTTTTCACCATTAACCACAGATGTACCTCTGTGATAACTTCTAAGTCAATCTACGAAACAATACAAATAAAAATGCACATACCTCTGTTATGTGGAAGTGGTTTAGTTTTTGGAGACAGTTTTGTCTAAATTATACAGTAGAAGCATTGCAAAAGGTGGCAGCAAGACAATTTATTTCACCACCTCAAACAAATCAGCAGACACTGTTGACAGGCTCATGTTCCTGTTACAGGCCCTGCAGTAGAGAGCAGCACAGTTCACATTTTTTCCCTAAATTCCACAGCGTTTTTTTGTTAAACTCATGTTTATTCTTGTACATAAACTATAGACTTTAAGGTTTTTAACACCTCATTACTATTCAAGCTTTTTGCCGTATACCATCACTAAGATGTAGTAATTAATGTGCCTTCCATGGCATATAAATATATTTGCCATCCTTTCTGAGAATATGGATCTGAAACTCTTCCCAAATCAAACATATTCCCCATGTTCTCCTTTTTTATTTCTCTTTATTTTATTCTTTGGCTTAGTAAGCCCCCATACACTTATGAGTCAGGGCCGTGTGGACGATGTAGGACTTTCCCAACATTTCAAAATATATTCAAAGTGCAAAAGGAGACTGGAAAGCAATGAAAACATATTTCTTGATTTCACCGTACAAATAGCTGATATATGAATAAGTTCAGTTTTTAACACATTTCTTTAACATAACGTGACCTTTGTTCTTCACATTTTGCGGTTCAGGGACAGTCACAGCAGTTTCACTTGAGTGAGGTGTGTGTGGTCAGTGTGGAACAGTACAGGTCAGGTCATGAGCATGCACAGTCCAGGCCTCTCTGTCCTTCTCTTTCACTGTGACTCATGTTGCATGGCACATGATGCACCACTTTCATAAAATGACTCATCCGGAAACAAAAGCACCTCATCTAAAGGGGACCAAGAATGAAACATGGACTCTTTTTTTTTTTTTCTCTCTCTCTCATTTTTGCGGTTTTTGCTTGGCTTTTTCTTCCCTTCAGTTTTTATTTAGAAATCCAAAATCTCAAAATAAGTTAATGTAGCTGTATTTTGTCTTGGATTTTACATGTATTTAGCAGATAATAGGCGACCTCTGGATAGGGCCTGAGCTACATCAAGTGTAACTATAAAATAAGCAGAGACACAGATATCTCACTACACAGCACATGATTTATAGAAGAGGAGGAAGCAGCATGTTCCTCCTCATGACATACACAGCGGTACCTCACCTTCTAGTACTAAAACTCTAGTCCCGTCAGTAATCCTTAAAGAAATGTGGTGGTTGTCCTCTTCCTACCATTATGTTTCACTCTGTTAAGTATAGATATAATGGTCATATTTTATTGCAAGAAAAAGCTGAAAGCCAATAAATCAGCCCATATCTCTGCACCTTAATAAATAAAAACTGCTCATAAGTCTGTCTCTACTTCAGATGCAACTAGAGAAGTGATTGGATTGTAAATACATGGAGTCTTGATTACATGGATGGGGGCTTTCATTGTAAACATTTTATATCCAGGGCAACAAAGGTGAAGTTTTTTCTTTTAAAAAAAAAAACAAAACAAAACACGGGAATAGGGTAGATTTATGTTTAAAATTATATTAATTTGATTTTACTAAAACATTTAAATGGTTTTACACTAATTTCAGATATTGCTATATTTTCTATTGAGGATAAAACTGTTTTTTTCTTTATCAAGTAAGTCATCTAATTGTATTTTTAATCAAATTATCAGGAGGAGGTTGTATACAAACTCTAAGCCCAAGTAAAGGGAAGAGGACATGCAAATCAAAAATATGGTCATCAGTCTTAGGTAGGATCTGTCAGCGACAATGAAGACTGATGGCAGAGTAACAGTAGTCAGAGTCTCAGCTGAGCAGACTTGATTGGTAATGTGCAGGGAGAGAAGCAGTGTGCTGGAAGGTAGACTTTTGTTTTTCAATTTATTTCCTGCATGTAGATATATTTAAACTGAATAGTGTGCAGCGTAAATTCTTTCCAGGGGAGTATCTTTGTGTTTGTTTGTGCGTGCATGTGTGTGTATGGCCCCTTTAAGAAGCCTGCATTTGTTTGCTGGCTGTGTCTGGGGCCCAAAGTGGAGCTCTTTCTGTCAGATGAGTGAAGCTCTGCAGAGGCAGCCACTGGGAGTTCTGTTTCATCTCCTCTCATACTGCTCTGGAGCAGACATGCAAATCCGCTGTAATGAGCGCAGCCTGTGTGGTGGTGGGGTGGCACGGATGGGGGGGATGAACTCAGGAATTTAAAGTAGAGAAAGGGAAGGTTGAGGAAAAAGGTGAGAGGCTGACAATTGTGCCAGATAGCGGAGCACGGGAATTTAAGGGGTTTAGGAGAGGGTTATGTCAGGAGCGTTGAAAGTGACAGGAAATCTTCGCTCTCAAATCAAACATTCATTAGCCCGCTGTGGCTGCTCTCCTCCCTTCGCTGTTGAAACACAGAGGTAAAGATGCAAATGGTGCCACTTAATTAGCCTTATCTTTTACACCAGCAAGATGTGGTGTGGACAAAAAAAAAAAAATCTAACAAAAAACAGTGCATCATCAGCATCACAGTTAGCAGATGTAATGAGGCTTTAGTGTGGATTCTGCTGAAAGTTTAGCATCCTAAAATGCTTGTTGTTGGTGTAATCCCTATTTTGTCAGTGTCTCATGAGTTTTACAGCTTACTGCACAGAGATAATATGTTACTAAAATCATTGTCGACATTAACTTGTCACTAGCAACACCAGCAATGTCGAGATACAGAAAGTTTCAGGGTTTCTACAGTACATTTTTTAACCTACACTCGATATTTGACCAGAGCTCTGGAGAACAGTGAAAGTGCTGCAAACTTGTGGATGCACAATGTGACTGATGTGAGGATGCAGCAGGAATATTTCACCTGCTATCAGCGCTGTAGTCTGTGAAGTGTGTCATAAACCCCATTAGTCTGTGCAGTGTTGTCCAATACCTGTGCAAATGTGATTTTATTCACTCATAAAGAATGAAATCCCCGGTCAATGTTGGGATGCTTTGGCCTCTGTCTCCATTCAATAATGTAAAGCACTCAAGACTTTTGATGAGCTCTGCAAATCGATTGGAGGTTAACAGCCACCTCACATAAGCTGAGACCTACAATTTGTCATGGCATCTTTATCGCTCAAACTATCTAGGGGCATGAAGTGAGACTGTTTGGCCAAATAGATTCAGAAACTTTAAGCCCCGGGAGGTGAAATTAGAGACTTTACAGGAAATAAAGCATTTGAACAGTATTATAGTGAGTTTTCCACCACATCTCAAGGATTCTGAAGACCAGGCCAATTAGACCAGTAATGGGTGAGAACACTTTGCCTGAGACGCACACTGAGAGTCATTTCAGAGTCATTACTATCATGTGATATAATGTACTTCCAAAGACATACTGGTTAGAGACAAAGAATAACAATTCAAGAAAAGACAGTCTGCCCATATGTCTGTCTGTTCCACCATTGTCAATTAGATATGTCAAAAGTTAAGCTTAAATGATGATGTGTTGTTGGTCAAAGGTCAAGACAAATGTCATCTCACAAAACACGTTTTTGCCCAATACTGAAGAATTTAGTGGTCGATTCTGACAGAATTTCACACAAATGTGTAACACAATGAAATGGTCACATGGTGTTTTTTTTTTTTTTTTTTTTTTTTTTTAATATCCAATAGGTCAAAGGTCAACTTAACTGTTTCATCATAATGTGCTTATAGAATGCTTTTCTGGCCATTATTCAGTACTACACTCAAACTCTGAAGGCATGTTTCTTGTTGGATATAGTTCACTGGATTTGGTCTCAATACAGTGACAGCTTCCCTTTCACCAAAAAACAAATCCCCTTGATTAAGCCGTTTTTAAGTCTTCTCTAAATGTATCTTGAGTCTGGACTGACACAGATGTAAACTGCAACTTGACTGTTTGACAACAACTTACAACCCCTGCAGTTCTAGCTCTGTTTTTTTTATTTTTAGTTTTTATTCTTAACCGTGACTATATGATCACACGTAATAAATGAAGGTTTTCTGACATCATTCTTCTGCCTTATTTCCTCTCCTTATCTTCCTTTTTTTAAGTCGCTTCATAACCGTTGCCATAACATCAAAACATGGATGAATGCCCTACACTCACAGATTGTTGTAGTCTGCTGCTTATGCTTAGCTTGTAAGTTTTTCAAGAACCTCATCTTCCATGCTGACAGTAACATGGTGACTTCAGATCAATGTTCCTCCTGTCAATATTCACTCCACTCTGAATAGCTCATTTACTGTCTGTCTGATTGGCATGTAATTTACTATAAGGAGCACACAAAGGATCATCAGACATATAGTATAATAAAGTAATCAGTGCATTTTGGTAATGTTTTTTTCTGATGTATATGATGTTAAGTCTTATTACCAGTGTCCAAATCAAACTGTTTCATTAGCTCGGAGGGAGCTATTGACCCATCATGGTTAAAATTATGCTAGAAAGCAGCATCAAATGTCAGCTGCCCACTCAGCTTCTTCACCTTCCTCCTGTGAAATCAGAGTTTGCCACTGAAAATATCAGAACCAATTTCACAATAGTAGTACAATATCCACTTCTGCTTCTGTCTGACTATGCTCTCACATTGCTGCCCTGCTGCCTCATCACACACAAGGGAGTTCCTTCTGTGTTTCTGATGGGCTGGGCTTCCAGAGGGAGTGCTGGGCGCGGACGTCATCGGAGTTCCTTAGGGTGTCTGTCAGAGGCTGCTGTGGCCTTTACTTACTACTGATTGACTAACAGGTTGACTATTGCTCATACTTGAAATTTTTGCTCTGTGCTCAACTGACTCTCAGATTTATAAATCTAAAGCATTGCTTCAAAATGATCAAATTTGAAGTGAGTTTTATGTGCAGCATTTATATTTTGAAATATCCATTGTTTCATTTAAGTGTGGCTTCTAATTTAACTGATATCCATTTAATATTATGGCCAAAAGTTGACTGCTAAACAGGAACTATTTTTAAATACCAGGAGTCTTCTGACGTAATCTTTTTAGTGCTATCCATGTTTCATTATTGTTTATTCGTCTCCCTGGTTTCATACTGGCAAGTGCAAGATAGTTGTTAAATCTTCCAGTAACATTTAGATTGTGAAAAAAAACCAATAAAACTATAATTAAGTAAATGAATATGCACTGTGCTTCCTATAAGTCACAGATAGCTGCTTGATAATCTAATGATTTTGATGTCTTTGGAGTATAGTGATCATTAGTATTTTTTTCACCTTTGCCCCAGTCTAAAATATCACAACAACGGTAGGAGTACTGTCATAAAATGTTGCTACAGGCGTTACTGATCCCCAGTTCTCTTTACTTCTCCTCTTGTGCTGAGATGAGGTTGACATTTATACTGCACTGACATGTCTTGACACTTATTTGATGGTTTTACTATTAAGTTTTATATCTATGGTGCAAAATCATAATGAATTTTGTGTCTTAAATGACTAGCAGGTTAAAGTGCAGCCTCACAGAGCTGCCGGTGTTATAGTGAGTGCTAAGTCTGCTGGGAATAAATTAATCATTTCTGTAACAGATTCCTCAAAAGGAGATTTACAAAGTAGCTGTCAAATCTTTCCTTGTCAGTGTAAAAACTCAAGGCCAAAAACTCCTGACTTTGGTCCTAAATCACATTTCTGTTGTCATTGTGGTAAATCCTCCGGTTTTGTGATGACCTATTGTTGTTCTTGTAAAGCAGTAACCTCATAGTGATGAATCTATTTTTTTTACCAGAAGGTATTTTGACTGCAGAACTTAAACCAACAATGACTGCTGATACCTTCCCCCATCCACACCCAGATAAATAGCAACATTGTCTCCAGGAAACCAAATTAATTGAAATTATCTGGAACGGAGCAAGGTGAAGTGAGCAGGTATAGACACCGACAGCTGTCCATTTCACGTGCAAACAAATACCTGGTCTTGTCATACATAGCCGCAAACACAATCAGTCTCATGTTTTACTCTGTAGTTCTGTTAATCAGTAATAGACGAGAACACTGTAGACGAAGCTGCCCCCAAATTACCATGGAAGTCATCTGGAGAATGCCCAAGGAATTTATTAGCTTGTATAAACAGAGATAATTCCTGATGATGTAAGACGGCGCTGGTTAAGTTCAACAGCTGATTGGAGTGCATTTATACTGTATTCTACAAATCTGCTTAGGCTATTTTTGCGGTGAGTATCACTGCAGGTATGTGACATTCTGATATTCTGCAAATTATTGATCTTGCATCTGTTTTATGTGGCTTTGTGTTTGTGTGTCTTTTGAGCTTTTACTGTGCAGCCCTCGCACATTGTATGTTTGACTGGGTGATTGTTTCTGGATGTTAAAAACCTGACACAAGGTGTTTGTCTACTTGTGGTTATGTGTTAGTAAAGCTGAAGTTTAAATGTCAAGAAATTATGAAACTATTGACCTGTGACTTCTAATCCCGCTAATTTGTTCTGTGCTGCATTGTGCAACTTGCCACTACATTATCTCTCAGGGGAAAGGGCATGAATTTATGGCAGAAATCTGCTCTTAAACTATTGATCAATAATTATTGCCGTTACTTCTGAAGCTTTGTCATGTAGCGGATGTTCACAAGCCTTACCTTTGTCATGTACGGGTTCATTCATGTAGTTCAAAGTGTTTACACGTTACATGTAAAAAGAATAGGGGAGTATACACATTGTGTGTTATCAGTGGGCTGTGTTATTATCTGCAGGTACAGTATGACTCCAGGAGCATTTTAAAGAGCTTGTATGGAGGCGCAGTAAACCAGTGAAATGGGACATCAAGAGCCAAAGAGCAGCGCTTCAACAGCTTAATGATGTAGAGGCACCCAGCTCCGTCAGGCAGTAAACTCTTTAATATGCTGTTAATTATTTCTGAGAGATTGAATATTGATTAAAAGCAAAATGGTTTTAATTATAACTCTGGCTCTAGTGCCATCCTAAATGAAGACAATTTTCGGCTTTACGTGAGAGGAACATCTAACAAATGTACCGACCCTCAAGAAATTTTAAATGTATGAAATGTGTTTTTACTTTGTGCTCTTGGTTCGAAAGCAAGTGCTCAGTCTTGAGTGTAGCCGGTGCTACTGCTGCATCGCACACCTCCTTCTCTCTCCTCCAGCTTCAGAGCTGCCAGTGTTGATCCACTGTCTACATTTGAAATTCATGACCTGATTCCTGCTCTGTTACACTTTCAGAACATGCATTGCCCACCCAGGTAATTCCTTTAAATCACGCTCAGGTAACTCGAGCATGGTTTCCTTTTAACACATCTCAGTTGTGCTTGAACATGTGGCTCACACATGCATGTTTCTGTGAATGATAATTTGGACACAAAAGCCACATTATATCCAAGTTAAAATAATTTTACACACAAAAGAAAGTACCTTCTTTAAATTCTCTCCTATATGTATTGATTACATTGTAGTATAGACAATACACAATCTATGCAATTATGTGACAGTCTTCTGGATTTATGATTACATCAGTTAATATTTGAACATGCTTGTCACCCATGCTTTTTTTTTTTTTTTTTTAAGTCTTTACTTCCCAAGAAGTAAATTGTTCATGCAGGTTGACCATGGCTTTGCTGTAGCTGTGGGCAGTGGAGTGAATAGCTTGCTAAATCCAAGCAAATGGACCTCGGCTCACCTTATTTTGCTATTTGCTTCATAGAGTACCTCAATTTTTTTAAACTTTGGTGTTGAACTCTGTCCAGTGAATGCAGATGAGGATAGTCACTCAAGATTGCCACCAAACAGTTTGCCGTGCCCATGCCTTAAGTGGTCTATTTGTGATTCAGCAGCAGGATCTTGCTAGCTGCCAGGCTGGCATGGAGTCAGCCTCCCACGGGGAGTGTGTTAATGTGCGCCTCCAGGCCGTGGGACCAGGGTAATTGGGTTCGCATGGTTGGTGTCAGGGCACCCCTGCCTCTTCCAAAACAAAGGCCACCTCCCAGGCAAGCTGTTAGGGACAGAGAGATGAACCCCTCCTGATCACTGCTCTGATTTAGTGGAAAGGCTTATTCAGTTACTGGAATGTTCAATGTGTTTTTTGTATTGACCTGGCTGCAGATTGCACAATGAGAGAGCCTTTTGCTTACATGTCTTCCTTCATCTGCTTAGTTCTACAGTAAACCCCTTTTTCCGTCTTGTTTCTGTATGTGTATACATGGACATCCCTCCCTTCCAGATTCACATTAAGAAGCAAAGTGATCAAAGACTGCCACCATACAGATATTCTGTAATATCTGACAGTGTTGCATCTTTTTGCAATTTTGCTTTTGGTTAACGTGTATGTATGTTAGGGTCACAAACCCTGTTGCTCACTTTGTGGCCTTTCCAGACAGCCTGAAGCAACTCAGTTGATCCAAAGCCAACTCCTAGATCCTCCGCCACTCTGATCCTTGGTCTCTCTGCCTGGTCTGCTTGCAGCAGTTGCATGCTTTTTACCATGTTCTCAGAAGAACTCCCTTTGTTTGGTACTAACTAATAAGACAAAGGTGTCTCTCTTGCCTTTTTAAGGTTCAGTGGGTTTAAAGGAACTCGGGGTTTAGCTTTGCTTTGTTGACAACTCTCTCTCCTCAGCATTTAACTGCCTCACAGCCACAGTTGTGCTCCCGATTGATTGGCAGAATAATTATGGACTTGATTTGTTCAACCACAGGCGAAGTGGGATTGAGGGAGTAGGGGAGCAGAAAGAGCATGTATACCATTTTTCTTTTTTAAGAGCACAGCAGAGAGGTCTGCTTGCCTGCATCTTAAAAACCAACTTAAACGCACATAGCCCACTAATAACACTGACACATAGATTGCACTGTAAAACATACGCGCTCTTGCGCATTCTGTGAGCAGTGAGGAGGCCCCGGTTGGCGCCTGGCTCTGCTGTAGGCTGCAATAAGCTGAACAATGTGCTCAGCCGCGTGAGCAGTGAAGCGATAATTGACACATCCTAAAAATGCAAGTAAGGACTGGGTTATTAATGCTTTCTTCCTGGGGGTGGTTTCAGCGGAACCATTAAGCCTTTAATTGAGAAGGAAGACTGACATTAAAAGCTGTTGCCTTGGCACTGCCGTTACCTACTTTTTGTTTTTTAATGAAGATGAGGCTTAGGGTAGTTCACTGCATGATTACAGTGCTCACGTGCAAGCACACTGTTCAAACATACAGCTATTTTGGTTTGTGAGAGCTCAAAAATAACTCCCTAAGTCCTTTGCCTCAAGGGCTGGAAAAAGTGAGGAGTCTCCTTTTGACTGAAGGGCAGGTGAGCAGAGTTCCCACCCCTCCTTGTTTATCCCACTTGCAATCGCTAGGAAAACAAGGGCTTCTCCCACGCTGGATATGAAGCCGTTGATATGGAAGGTATGACCTGGGTTTCGGTCGAGAGTAGAGATGCCAAAGGCTTGTTACCAGGTTACATCACTGTTGTTGTTGTGAGTGCATGTGCCAAATCTTCAGGCATAACAGAGCGAGCACGCTTAGCGATTCCCCTCCCTTTTGCCAAGTTACCATCACACTACAGGAAGATTCTTGTCATAATAGGCCTCTCTCTCTTTTGCTCTCTCTCCACACTCACCAAAGTCTGGGCAGCATTTAACAATCAGTGGTGTAAATATTTATTGTGGTCTGTTTGAATCCTAGTGACACTGTTTTTAATGCAGCATTCATCACGTCTACAGTTCTGAGGTAGCCTATACAGCAGTACAGCCATCACAGGTCTTAATGGCTGTGTCTGCGTAGCTGAACAGACACATGCTGCTGGAGTCTTACCCGTGACGGATGCATAAGTGCAGTAAAAGGGGATTAATCGCGGAAATTGCTGATAAGTGCAGGAGAGCACTGGTCTGGTACCTATCAGCAGTCTTGTGTCTCTGCAAGTGGGAGTGCGAATGTGAGCTGAATAACCTATTCTTTTCACAGAGTGAAAACAATGACAGTAATGCACAGGTATTTTAGGGAAGTTGTTCTATGGCGGTAGCTTGGTGTTCTATCTAGAAAATAAGAGGCTTGATGTAGATAAGTGTTGTATGATAATAATAAAATGTATTTATGCAGAAATTATTTGATATACAACTGTGATTTAAATGGCAATAGTAAAATATTCAAAAGCAAATCCCATTGGTCATTAAAAGTCTCATATTGTGAATTTTAATTCACAACAGTCCTTATTTACCCAAAACTATATATCGAAAATAAGGACATTGTAATTCATAAAATCTAACTTCTTTTATTCAGTGTATAGGATATATGTTTTCATACTTGGATAATGTACAAATTACTTGAACACCTCTAACAACGGAATCAAAATGTTAAACATAATTGTTATCCATATGCATATGTTTTTGACCAAATCACATAGAGTCACTGGAATGGAGATAAAGAGCTATATCAGGACCAAGTAATGCTCACATTAACCTATATTTCTTATTAAATATTTTAATAAAAGGAAGAAGGTGGCCATGTGTTCATTATTCATCTTTCAGTCTGAAATTATGTTGTTAATGTTAAACACAGATCTAAAATGGGTACAATTACTGTTGGTCATTACATATGCTCAGCCACTGCCACTTCAAGAATATAGTTGTTAAATGTTCTGTTGTTGTGGTGTTGTTATGTTGCTTTTTGCAGTGGGGATCAAACATTATTGACCATAAAGAAAACCCATCTATTAATCTAATGCAGTAGTGTAAAATTTACAGTCATGTCACAGAAAGGGTGAAATTAAGAGGATCAGGAGTGAAGTCTGAAGTAGAAGGGGCCTGTTGTTGTTTTTTTTTTGTTCATCCCATTGGTTGTTATAACACATGCACATGAATAAATGGCTCTTTTCACAGGTACGCTCAAGTAAACGTTCTATTGTTTTTTTTTGTTTGTTTTTTTTTTTATCCTGCACATTACACTGTTTTCATCCCTGTATTTCCAGTCCCACATTCTGTTAAAACAAAACTAATTTGATTAGTGAATCACAACAGAGTTTTATGTCGTGAGATTAATTACATTATTAAAAAAGAATTGACAATAGAGGCAGTTAGCCTACATATCCTCAAGTAACCCTTCAGCTCAGATGCCTTGTCTCCAATTGGGAATCTGCTGAAGAAGTTATGCCTGCCCTGTATATGTATTATTATTATTATTATTATTTTATTTTTATTTATTTATTTATTTATTTATTTATTTATTTATTTTTATCCTTAGTGAGAATAGTTGGAGTACATTGAAATTGTGATGCTAGTGCAATTAAATTGTTGTTTGACCTACTTCCCTTCAGCTTTTCTAAAGTTCGGCTTTGGGTAGACTCCACTCTTGAAAAATGTCTGTCACTATCCTTTTGGTTTTTATTTTTGTTTTGTTTTTATATTGGTTCAAGTTTATATGTTTGAATGGGGAAAATTATAAATTCCAAAATGAATACTCCTTATTACTGATATCCATGCAGCTTGAAATTGCAACCTGTAATATTATCAACAGTTATTTTAATGAGTTTTTCTGCCAGCCAGTCCTCACCTTTTTTTTTTTTTTTTTTTTTTTTTTTAATCAGCAAAAATTTCATCTTGGTTTTAACTATTTGCAAATGTTGTAATTCAGTTGGTTTTAAAGGAAACAAGACTTCCACCAGACTGTGTGTTCGGCTTTTAGAAAATCTGGTCTGAGATGGAAGATTTGAGGTCCTTTTGGAGAGAGGGAGAGAAAAATAGGTGATTGTCCAAAGTAATGACCAGTCACTGTCAGGAATCTACCAAATACTTCTCTGCTGCACAGACAGTAGAGAGCTGCAGGAGCAGGATGTGCATTTTGAATTCTGTACTGTTGTGTAGCTTCAAATTACAAAATGGGTCATTTCATTCATTATGATTAAATGCAGTTTAACTACAGTGAAGTAAGATCTCTGCATGTTTTCTGGATAGTATATCCGTTCTTGCAACAAGGGCTCAAAATACTCTTTCTAATCTAAGTCTTTTAACAACCTTTATATTTATTGTTATTTTACATATTTGAAGTCTGAGGCCACCTAAAGGAAGTAATAAACACCAAATATTCAGTATTAATGAGGGTACTGTAATATGTGGCAGTTTCTAAGTGACTTCAACATATTGCAAATTCTAAAAACCAAAACATTGATTTTTATGTCTTTAGTTTTAGAGTTTCACAGTAGAACATAAACATAAAATTATTTTTGTAATATCTCCTAGGACTTTGACTGTACATAAAAAGCAAATTGAGCATGGTTGCCAGGATGGATTACTTACCTCAGCAGGTGTCATGCCCTTAGAAGGTGATTTTCATATTGTTCTCTAATACGCAGAAAAAACACCTTTAGCAAAATCTTCCTACTCTATATCCTCTATTCCTTTATTCATAGGAACAAAGCTCTGCAGTATTATACAATGTAAAGTTACATCATTGTGTTGAACAGTCTGTGGCTTTAAATGGTGTGATATGTGGCATTATTCTGCTGTTGGTGTATGTCTCTAAATATTGCGGTTAACAGACTTCAACACACAATTACCCTACTATTGTTCTTCTACCAGTGTGAACAACAGACATTCTCTAATTTCACTGTCTGCTTTTTTTTTTTTTTTTTTTTTTTGCATGGTGCATTCTGACTTCTTTCAAAATCATTTTATATGTTAACTATAATATTAAATATTAAATATGTTGTGTTTAAGCTTCAACATCAGTATTGCCAGGCACATCGTAATAACTTTTTATACCGTAATTTTGCCCTCTGTGCGTGTATGCAAACCTTAATGCCAAATGTAAAATGTAAAACAATGCGAAGTGGTAATCCATTCATCCAATGTAGCTAGTGCTAGTGTGAACTTGTAATATTGGAGTTTTTTTTAAGTCTTTGTCATCATTTACTTATTTATTTTTATTTCTTTACATTTTTACTTCTTCTGTGTCTGTTGTGTTGTGCCAGCGACTGTACTGCAAACCCAATTGCCCTATGGGGATCAATAAACCTAACTAACTAATTATTTATCTTTCTGTGACATGTTATATTAGTAGTTATATGTTGTGTAGGTTACCATATTTTAATGAATTTACTCACATTGATCAGGATTGCCTTTTTAAAGCAGTTCTTTCCATCCAATCCTTCTTATAATTATGATGAACGTCATTGAAGAGCACGACTGCCCTCAAATAAAATGTTCTCATAAGACATGTAAGGTATTTATTTTTTGTTTAGATTACTAGTGTGTATCTTTTAGTTATGACTTGTGTGCTATAATTTTCTTCAAAATACAATCGTTTTAAGCCTGTGTTGTGATATTTAAACAGTTTCTATCTGGCAGTGCTGATCAGCATCAGACGGTGTTTCCCCTGACCTCTTGTCAATCAAGTCTGTATTTTTCATACATTAGGTTTTTATTGTTTCACTTTCTTGAACTTTTCTACTCACCTTTGCCCTTTTTTATTAAGTAGTCCTCCTATAGTCAGAAAAGAGTTTGAAACTTTAGGGTACTGTCTCTTTTTTTTTTTTTTTTTTTTTCATAATGTTATCAACGCTGACATCTAGTGCATTTGGTTCCTTCAGGACAAGCCGACATACAGCAAAATAATAGGAGCCACATAATGATACTACAATTATGACATAAGGTGCTGCACACGTTTAATAACCCTTGACCATATATAGTATAAAATTCTATTAAAAGTTACTGCCCTATAATTTAAATTAGATTGTCTTTGTGTAAAACTTAGTGCATGCATATTTATATTTGAAAGATATTATAACTGCACAAGGTCTTTTAACCTTGAAAAAGTAGGTCCAGGTCACTTTTTTTGAATAAGTTTCTGCTCCATGCCAAGATGCACCCACAGTATAAATTTGGTGCAGCTTTCACAATGCAATTATGTCATAGAATGGACAGACAGACAACAAAACGATCTGCCCTTTGGCCAGAAGTTGGCCATGGGATAAAAACTGTGAAATTACCATTAAGTTCTTGCCATGTAATAAAACTGGTTCATATCTCATATTTGACAGTAACATGCTATTATGAAAAAATATGTAGCATTTATGTCAAAGTTGGCACAATTCTGACTGTTTTGCACTGTCTACAGACAACACATGTGGGCAATTACTTTAACTTCTAGCTACAGGTAATAAATAGTTGTAAAATCCTATAACATGTCAAGAAAATACTTTTTTTTTTTTTTTTTTTTACCATTTTACAAAACCATACTTTCAAGCAATACTGACCTTTTTTTAAAACAACGTACTCACACCAAACGCCTTCAGAAATAGAGTTAAAATGAACAAGTAAATCGTAATTAAATAATATGTTGTGTCCCATTCATTGTATTAACATGACACATAATTTGTGTCTATGTTTTGTTTGGGTATTATTTTTAGAAGTGGTAGCTATAGACACTAATTTGGCAACAGTAGATATGGGAAACGGCACTGATTTAGTGACGCACATGCTGACTTGCATCTCTGTACATACTTGCCTAACATGATGAAGACGACGTAATCTGCTATGTTGTGTTGAGTAATCCTTGGTTGTTACTCAGCTTGTTGCCTCATTGAGGATTCTTGAAGAAAAGAAGGCCTGGCACATGTATAATAACCATGCTGTCAGTTTGATTGAGCCACTTCAGACTTAGTAGCGAAGACACAAAACACAATCAGTGATTTGCTGTCTGTGCTCTGTTGGCAGCGGCAACGTTGATAAGTCCTGTCAAGAACTTGGTAAATTAAGATGTTTCAAAAACGCCTTCAATTTCTCATTCAGAACTAAATCTGCCATTAATCCCTGGAGGATAAAGGAACTTTGAGTGTTGAATAGAGAACGAATTTGGCCATCCATTTCTCCTTCTCAGCCCTCGAAAATGCACTCAGAGCTCCATTCTAAAAACAAATTAAAGTCCAGACAGAGGGAGAGAAAGCATTTTTTTTCTTGTCTTTCTTTGGTGGTGACAGTGACGGAACCCCATTTTCCTAGAGCCAGATCAAAGGAGCTTCATGTGTGTGGGATCACAGTCTGTTCCCTTAGGCTGGTAATCATGAAGCTTTAAGTCTTAACACCCCTTCAATGCAGACATTGTAGCTGCTTCTGCTGCCTGTTAGCATGGTGATGCCCTTAAAACCCTCCCCTACTGCTAAATCTCACCTGGCTTTGCTTCTCTTCTTTCCTGCCTCCTCAGCCCTCCTCTGCCAACCCCAAGACCCACTGGTGAATGTACTTAGACTGTCCTCCTTGTGGTGGCAGCAGGCTGAGGCTTGTATCTGCTCTGACTGT
The DNA here is from genome assembly GCA_029822895.1 of Maxillicosta whitleyi. Taxonomy (NCBI): domain Eukaryota; kingdom Metazoa; phylum Chordata; class Actinopteri; order Perciformes; family Neosebastidae; genus Maxillicosta; species Maxillicosta whitleyi. Next base: position 7,619,122 of record JAPSES010000211.1, read on the forward strand.
CCCACAGCCTGCCAGGGTAATGAAGGCAGCAGGGGGGCTGCCCTCCTGCCTGTCTGTGCTGTGCTTCATCATTCCTGCCACAGCCTAAGGTTCTCTAATTAAGACACCAGCGTGGCCTTACAGATTATGTAGCAGCTGGATCATTAGCGTGGAGGGTCAAATGGTATGTGTCTCCGTGTAGCAGGCGGAGTGCCTTTCATCAACTCTTGCCTCTGTCAGCTCACCTCCGGTGGCCACCTGAAGGCTCTGCCTGCTTCCGCCTCCTTGCTGCACTACATCCAGACCTTCAGGACTCGGTTAGACAAATACTTACAGTTGACACCTAGGAGGAACACCTAGTTTGATCTAATGCAGTCTGTGGACCTTTTTATAAAGATTATATTCAGCAAATTTGCCCTTATGTCAAGGGAATTTTAATTCAGATTCTCTCACTAAATTTACATTTATACATATGTGGCTACCAATATTATTCTAAATGATACAAATTTCTGAGTTTTGCTCAGTGTGCATGTGGAAGGAAGCACATCTGTGGTTTCTTCAATTACCCCATGATATGAGGTTCTCCAGTGCAAATATTTTAATAGACAAGTAGTGTATATAAACAATATATGAGCCTTTACGGTTTCATGTTGTTACCCTTGGCAAGGAGCTGCATTTAACCAGTATGAGTTTTCAGTGTGATTAATAACTGTGTTATTACGGCATTTCACAAGTTTTCGCAAAGGGTTGTTTGTAAATTAATTGTGCTTGGCTAGTGGTTGTATTAAAATCCATTTATAGTGATTTTTTTTTTTTTTAGTTTGTTGCCACAACAAACATATACAGTTAGTCCATATAACCTGCAGGAGTTGGTGCAACTTTTTTTTTTCTGTTGAAGTGTGGCTGTCATGAAGAAAACTGAAATGAGATCAGATCATGCTTCGCTGCTGGTATGGCTGCAGATGAGTGACAGACATGTAATCCTGGAGTAACATGCACAAAATGTAATGTTAGATGTCTTAAATTACAATGAGTATTACACACACACACACAGACACACACACACACACACACACAGACACACACACATACAGACACAGACAGACACACAGAGAG
>JAPSES010000211.1:7620694-7644003 GCA_029822895.1 Maxillicosta whitleyi
TAATACACACACACACACACACACACACACACACACACACACATATATATATATATATATATATATATATATATAGTTGATTAAATTAGACTACAGCAGGAAAACCGTGTTCTAAATAATTATTGGAAAACACTGATGTTTTTCAAGTGACAAAACATGAAACTGTGGTACCATATTCTAGGCTTAGCTCATCAGTTCATGTTCTACACACTGGCACAATTTAGACTACTACTACTCCTACAACTACTATTAGTACTAGTACTACTAAGTACGTATGCTGCTATCAAATTCTTTATCTAAATTATACATTTACAGTAAAGTGTGCTTCAGAATAGGAGATGAATTGTTTGTAGTTGTAGCGATAGGGTGACACTGATTATAAAATCTGTACTCTTGAAGTGGGTGAATGTGTGGATGGACAATTTACCGCGATATAATAATAATTTAGGCAAGACAAAGTTGTACATATGCACTTAGGTAATGATGTGTAGATATATTAGATAAATATTCAAAATTAAATTTCTTTTAAATTTCAATATGCTGGCATTGAAATAGGAAAATTACAGTCATTAGCTGCTTGTGAGTCACCCTTATTTCAGTTGCAGGGTGGAGATATTTTGTGTTTGATGTGTTTGTCTTTTCAGGGAAGAGATCTGTTCTCCACCATTAGGCTGACTCACCTGTCAGTAGTCAGTCATCACGTTTGCTCATCTATCAGTCTGCTCATGACTGCAGAGGGTAGGAGAGTTACCTCAAAGCTTCTGGTGATTCTCCATGAGCCCTGTGAAATGTGAACAAACATGATGCAAATATTAATAAAAAAAAGAATGAAAACAACAGTAAATGACTCCCTGAACTAGGGGTGTGCGATATGATGAGATTAGATCGTGAAGGATTAGGCCATATCAATAATCCAACAAAGCAGAGAGATTGTAGAATCGTCTATAATATGATGTAGTCAGAGGTGTAGAGTATTCAACGGTTCTGGATATAGTTGGATGTTGGATGATGCATCACGTCGGTTCACATCCATATCACATGGATTTCACATTGTGTAACGGGAGCCATGGCTGACACCGAAACAAATGGGTTGCTTTCTAAAAAGAATCCCACTTTCATCGTATGGAATTGGTTTGGCTTTTAAAATTGAGATTGTGATTTTATTTTTTTTTTTAAATCCTGATGTGATGTTTTTGCCATATTTCCCACTCATACCCTGAACACATTAAAGTGCAACACAAAATCTGTCTTTGATGTGTCAAAAGGCTCAAGAGATGGCTGCAAAGAGTTCGTTGTGTTCCCATTGAAGGAGAACAGTTGTGGTCTGCTGAATTTTAAGTAATCACAGAGGGAATAAAAACAAAACATCTATAGACATCTCTCAAACCACCTCTGCAGAATGAAAACACTGCTGTCCTTTATGCACAGTATGTTTTAAATATTTGTTATTTTGCCTAAATCTAAATACATTTTTTGCTACAAACTTTGAAGCCTAAAGCACACATACCCAAACGATAGATTGTAAGCAAACTATAGGCTAGTTATAGGAAATTCAATAAATGATGATTTTAAAAGATTCCTTAAGATAAAATTGTATCAGAAAGTTTTAAGGTATTAAATAAAAGCTACAACTGATTATAAAGGCAATTTGAGACTAAATAGGCCCATGTCCCTCTCCATTAATGATCTCCCACAACCAAACTGGGTTTTTTTCCTTCACAGACTTGTATGAAATGTGCCTTCATCATCTGACTGCCTGTCTGCATTGATAGCAGATATTGAATTGGCTGCTGGGCACTAGCTAACCCCTGCTGGGAAAGATCAATTGAAAGGGACAACCACAAACTGCTTCTGACCCACTGCCGCCAAAGCAGTTTGCCTAATTTAGGAATGTCTTGCTATTTCGTCTGAACTGCCTATTTAGAGATGGTCCTTTCATTTTATGTATACGCCATTATCTCTCCCATCTTATAGAGCAACGTAGATGAAAAAACAGATGTCAGGCCACCAATCAGGTAAACTGTGTAATGGCCTAAATTTCACACCTTTTCTCTACGTAATTACTGATGATGAGCAAAAACTAATTCCAAATCATGTTTAATAGAAATATTTCATATTTATTTAAAAGGGTTTGAACGACTGTCTATTTATTCATTTTTTAATTTTCGATTGTTTATTTGTTTATTACAGCCTGACATGGTTACACTTAAAATACTATTTTGGAAGATAAAGTCTAAGTATAAACAGTATAGGTATGTCAACTATTTGACCTATTGAGTGCCGTCAAGACTGTATTTATTTCCAGCCTGAGTGCACACTCAAGCTCACACATGTACAAACACACACATACAGAGCATGCTTAGTCAAGGAAAAAATCCCACAAGTTGGTGAGGATTCCTTGTTCTACTGCCTGTTTTCCCCTTCAGCCAGATTGCAGTGTCATTCTGGTCAGGGATTTTTTTTTTTTTTACACAGATGCCTATGTTCACCTCAGTTGTAACTTTAGGCCTTTCTACTTTGGTCATCTATTTTAAGACAGGGAGGGCAGTGTGCCGAGAGGGACAGAGATACACACTGTTGCAGGCTGCACACTGCACAGCATGGCAGACACGCACAGGCCACGAGAAAACAGTTTGCAAGACGACACTGGCCAACTTGTTTACGGCAGTGACTTCTTTTGGGGGAGGAAAAGGAGGAGGCAGGGAAACTGGCAGGCAGGGAAGAAAGAAGGAGAGGGGGTTTACTGCCCTCGAGAGAGTCGGAATTCCTCCTGAGCCATTCCCCCATTTGGCTGGCAGTTGTGAAAACAATTGCCTGGCATTTACTCGCTCTCTGTGCAGATGGAGTCCCAGCTATGACTCAGCTTTGAGAGCAGCAAGTGGTGAAGAAAGCGGTGTGCTTGTGCTCTGCACAGAAAGTATAAGCATACCTTACAGAGATGTGTTTTTCGACATTGGACAAGCTGTTCAGAGTTGCCTCCATGCTTGCATTTCTGGTTCTGTTATCTCTTGTACTGATAATTTTAGTGTTTACTTGATTTGTAATGTGGAGCTGTGTGCAAGAATTAGATTTGATTCAGACTGATTTTTGTTTCAACGATCTGATAGTGATTTTCATTTACTGATTTTGCGTGTATGCATGATATCTGACTTTACCTAATGAAAATGCTTGCCTTATTGAATAGAAAACACATTAATGTAAGTGCCTTGAGGATAAGTCTTAATGTGACAGTAGTTTTAATAATGGTTGCGGACTTCATTTTACAGTTTACAGGAACTGAAACTGAAATATTCTTTGAATTGAATTGAATCAGAAATGGAATCCAACTGGGTCATTGTTGATCAGAGTTTAATCATTAGGGAAAACCCAGCCCCATTTTAGTACAACACTGATGAAGGCATGTCTGTCTGTTTTCCCACAGTCTACCTGAAGACGATGCTTTGCTGATGTCTTGAGCTGAGGGACCCCTGACTTCTTCTCTCTCAACCTGTCACTTGTCTCCATTTGTTATTCCACACCTGGTCTACTCCTCATCGGTCACCGATCTCCAACAGCAACCACCACCACCTCCACCTTTTCCCCATCCCCCTCCTGCCCAGCCTGCCGTCACCATGACGTCGGAGCTGGAAAGTAGCCTGACCTCCATGGATTGGCTTCCTCAGCTGACCATGCAGGCGGCCATACGTAAGGCAGATGCCCAGAATGCCCATGGGCCAGGCATGGGAAAGAAAAGTAGCTTACTGGATCCTAACACCACGTTGGACCAGGAGGAGGTGCAGCAGCACAAAGACGGCAAACCGCCCTACAGCTACGCCAGCCTCATTACATTTGCTATCAACAGCTCGCCAAAGAAGAAGATGACCCTGAGTGAGATCTACCAGTGGATCTGTGATAACTTCCCCTACTACAGGGAGGCGGGCAGTGGCTGGAAGGTGAGAAAAACAGATATTTGTCTTTGGCTTAGAAGCATGCTATCACAATAGTAGTGTAGTTGAATTCTGGGAGGAGCTGAGGTTTTGACAGATGCAGACAGATTTTATGTCAAACAAAAACATCATTTTAGTGCTCTTGCCAGAATTCAGTTGAAGGCTTTTTGGCAGTGCAAACCATTGTTTATTCACTTGTGTAAATTTTTCATCTCAGATCTTAAAATATTGTCCAAAGTTGTTGTTATCATTAATATAACGGTTAAATATCATAATATAAAGATTTTTCATAACTTAGGTCATTGTTTTATGAGTGTTGGGTATCTTGCATGAAGTGAGATGACATTGGTAATCACCATTGTCACATCTAAAAAAGCTTAAAGAGAAACCATGAGTGCACCAAATCACACTGTGAGTGCCTCGCTCCTCTGAATGAAAAATGGTGCAGCCCTGAGAGAACCATATGAAGTGTAAAACCCTGGATTAATATTCAGAGAAGTGGCCCCTATCTGTACGAACACACACTAAATAGCCCATTCATGGGTGGTATTATTCATTGCAGATGCCTTGATAGGAGAAGGCCATTATGCAGAAGGAGAGAGCCAGTGCTGTGTCATCATCTCAAGGAGCCCATGATATACCGAGATGAAGCTATGCTGATTGCCTTTTAAAGGGCCCAGATGGAAATTGATATTAGAATGAGTTTTCCAATCAGTCGGCGTTTATTGGAAATAGAATCTTAGGCACTGCTTTATTGCAGTCAGACAAGATGTATGAAGCCCATTTCCTGGGGCGACAAGATCTGGCGTGTGTACAGGCTCTATGAAGGTGTGTGTGTGAGTAGGTGAGTGGGAGATGAGAAAGCATGTGTTATTATAAATGGATTGATTTTTAGCTTTTGTGGCAAGGCCTTTTGTGAGGAAATTAATTGTTTTATTTTGCAACCTGTGTTTCCTCTTTTACCTTCATCATCCCTTATTTAGTTGTCAGCAGCAGAAGCCCTGTGTTGTCAGTCTGCATGTATCCCGACACCGTGTCCACGTCACAGACACAATTCTCTCAACAGTGATATCAGCTATGCATTTTGTTTATGACCTGCCTTTTCTGGCTTCAAATTTGACCATTCACTGCACATAAATGATATATTTTCTTGAGGCAACGTTACATGGTCACAGTTCCCACTATCCTTGTTGCTGTTTGTAGTATGCTGTTGCATTTATAGAGCTTGAACTACGAACTGGTCTGGTTGGTCTGTGTATATCTACAAAGATATTTTAGACTTTGTTAGAGAGCTCGATGAGTCAATTATCATTTAGGTGGGCTGAAGTGGACTCGATGAACTCCTCTGCACATCCACAGACTTTATTGCACAGAAATATGAGGGTGTGACTGACTAGCTCAACTAAAATAACTGTAGAAAAGCCTTATCTCCAAAGCACTGCATTTTTCATATGAAAACAGTATATTAGAGTGGGTGGCCTCAGTGGGAATCAAACTGGTGCTGCTGGCAGGGTTAGTGCCTTGTCCGCTGAGATGTAATACCACAGTAGACTTGCAGAAAGGACTACATATTAATTCACCACAGCTTTGTATGGATGTGGCTCTTAATGTGCCATTGTTTGTTCTGATGTTTAGACGAACGGAAGATTGCAGATTATAGTTATTGTTAGGGAAAGATGAACTCAGCTCACCTGGAAGCTTCACCTTGTAGAATATGAATAATAATTTAGTCCTCAAATTTCAATGTGCATATTTTCACAGTATTTGTTAAGCATGCATTTCCATTAAAAATGATGACATTATGCATAATATAATCACAGGAAAGCAAAGGCCATTGCAGTAACTATTAAAAGGTAAATCTTTAATTTTTCAGTCATTTCTATGTGGTATGAAGAAGTTGGATAATTTAGATTAAATGGGATTAGTGCATTAAGTATATATTCATTCTTTTTAAAAAAAAAAAAAAAAAAAGATCATATAATTTGGTAGACAGATAGACTTTAGGTCAGTTTTTTATTTTCCATGATATCTATCTTTTATATATATATATATATATATATATATATATATATATATTCACCCATGATTATTAAAGTTGGATTTTAATTTCAAGTAGCGGGGGTGTATTTTCAATGTCGTCCCTAATGTGGGTTTGACGTAATCCCTGAGACATCCCCGGCATATGAACAAGTTGTAGAATTACTCAGTGTCGGTAGAGATTGACGCTCTTGAAGTACTTTCTAGTTTAGTTAAGGCTTGCATAGATCAATGCATTCTGACCTGAATGTGGGCTGCAACTGTAGAAATAACCCTCACATTTAAAAGTGTGACAAACCACATCACTCTAACCAGGAGGCTGTACAGCACAGGAAACACCGAAAAAGTGGTTTGGAGATGCGCTCATAGACTCCAGCCTGCGTCACCATTTTTTTTTCCTCAGTTCTTGTTAATAGGGTGGTTTCCCTGATAGATTTCTTTCTGAGAATCTAAACAGCTGCAATACAGCAAGTATGAAATTATTTAGTTTTAATGACATTTAAATAAAGCTGTGCCCAGGGCATGGAACAAGCTCCTGTAGCTTTATTTTTATTCCTTGTGTTTTTGTAGTTTGGGAATTTACAAAATGTTATTTTAATCTAAGCCTCTGCAAAAGCTGGCAAATTTTCTTCCTCTAATCATTCCGAGGTCAATAGAAGGTTGTACAGTGGTTATGCTTTTGTTTGTTTTTTCTTTTGCTTTAGAAAATCCTCCTTTGAAACTGATCCATGTACACCAAATTGAAATTGTGTAATTCTTTTTAATATGCATGCGGATATGACATCGTCTTTTTTTTGCTGTGTCTATAAGATATGAATTCACCTATAGTGTTAGTAAGTGTGCATGTTTGTCTGTGTAATTAGTTGGAAGACAGCATGCCTGGGTGGGGTGAATGTAGGTCGGATGTAGTCATCTCTCTCTGTTCCCCTGGAGATGTCAGTTGCAGGAATTTGGGACTCAGCGCACGCATGCGTCTGTTCTGTATGATAATGCAAGCTGTGCTGATGAGATGAGACCGGGCTAATCCAGGCACCAGCAACTCATTTAATCATCTCAATAGAACTCCATTAGCCTGCGCTTTTAAGAAATATCAATAAGTGCTGTCAATAAAAACAGATAATTCATCAAGGTCAAAAAATGTGAATGGCGCCTTCGAGAGTGCAGAATATTTGCCTCTACCTGCATGCATCTATGAGCAAGCAATTAGAGAGTGCTTTTCTTCACACCCTCTCCAGCTCTTGAGAGACTTTTGATTCACATTTTGCAGGTTTGTCTAAGCAATGTTGTATGTGTGTTGTATTCAGTAGCTCATGCCGTAGCTGTGGCTTCCCTCTGTTTTCTGGCAAGTTTGGTGTTTTGAAGAGCTGCCAGATTGTTTATGGATATTTCTGTTACAAGGATTTCAAAAGCGTATTTCCAAGAAAAGCAGAAAAAGCTCTTTTTCCGGGAGAAGCACTTTTCTATAATGAAATATATACCGTCTAAGTGACTTCTTCAATGACTGCCTGATTTTTCCTCTGTCCTTTTTGTCATAATTCATATATGTTGCTCAGTCCACTCCATCAAAGCTATTACTGGCAATGCAAGCTGGCACATATGTCTCCTTTGAGATTTAAAGGTAAATGGGAGCAGTCCTTTCTCTCTTCAAGGTCAGAAAACCATCATTTTTTTCAGTCAGACGTGCTTAGCAAAGTTGAGGCTGTAATGCACATGTGACTTTGGATTTAAACTAGACTTGGCATCTAAGTAGTATATAAAATATGATTACCAAAATGCATCTACGTTAGAATGTTCTTTTTTTTTTAAATACCTGGACTGTTACATAATAGAATTCATCTAAATGTAGCAGAGTAATGTCTGCACAAAACCAAATCTGTTTGCCGCAGTTTCTTAAACGCGCTGTTTCTCTTCACGGATGCTGGCTTGCGTGTTATGAGTGGCGAATCAGCATTCTCTCACTTTCACTACAACTGTTTGTGGGCCAGTTGTTGCATAAATGATTTGCAGGCAAGTGTCTTCAAGGCACTTTAAGGAGAATGCTGAGCTACAATGGAGAGTTAACACCTATCTGTATGTTACAGGTTATGGCTACACTGTCACGTAGTGAATGGTCCCTGCGTGTTTTTGTGATATAATTTTAAAGCAATCTGGTTATTTAATTATTATACATAGCTTAAGAATATTTGGAAAGAGTATGTTATATTTAGTTACATGTAGCTATTGTATTAAATAATTTTATTTTAGCAATTATTTGATGACATTTATTATGTTTCTCCTCAGTATATTTTAACTAGTACATTTTATGACAACTGCAAATCAGACCTTTTAAAAAACATGTTCACTTTCACAGATATTTCTAGTTATGCCCTCACTCAGGATCCCACCTCACATTAATTTATCCTTACCAACTGTATATATTTCTTCTCTCAACTCCAGCTCTGATCATTCTGTGTGAGGATATAAAAACTCTACTCACCTCAGCTAAACCAGAGACACTATGACTGTGTATTTTTTTTTTTTTTTTTTTTTGTGATAGATTTACTTTCTTTCTTTCTTTCTTTTTCTTTTTTTTTTTTTTTTAAAGTGGTCAGAAACAGTATTGAATAGAGAGACAACACATATACTCTCAAATGTTGACCTCTGTGCACATCTCAAACCTTCTCCTGGCTCCTAGTGGGCTCACTTCAGGCAAAGTGTGTAAATTCCCTTCTGCATTTCTTACAGGTGAAGAATGCCAAAGAAAATCTGGAGCAATTCTCAACCAGTTTAAAAATGCTTGAAATGTTTGCTCTTGAACTTTAACTGTTGAAGAGATTGTTGCTACTGGCATGATTTTTTTCTACACCTGCATAGCAAAAAGAAAATTAACTGGAAGAGAATGTAGGCTACTGTTGATTGCCTAACAAACATCAAATCTCCCACTGCATTTTCACTGAGGTCCATAGCTCTTACATAGATCTTGTTAACAGGGAAATATAGCTTTGGTCTGTAAATCGTCCAGTGTGCTGAGATGGGGCACAGAGCTGCCTTCTGCAGGGGCCCTGGACCTTGCTTTGATCTCATTATAAAATGCAAATACACAGCACCCTAAACAGATCAAAGGTTCAACTTCCCATTGGATCTGAGGCTTAATAATAGCAGCCTGGAGCAGTTTTCTATTTTTTAAGAAGCGATTTGGGTAGCTACTGGTCCTCCAGGACATTATTTACTCTGGAGATAATGTTCCTGCTTCTGAGTTGTGACTAGCCACAGCTCAGAAAATCTCTGCTCCTGTTGCTCATTTAAATAAGATTGGTCAGGTATGTGCATTTGCGCCTCCTGCCCTATCTCCCACCCCAAGCTTAGGTTTGCGGGCTGAAATCTGAAAGTGTAAAATTGCTTCGGTGCTAGAGTCTCTGATACCTTCATCTACTTTCTTAGCCTGTATCATCATTACACCGTGAAGCAAGCTTTTAAATTTTAAGCACTTTGCAGATACTGAATTTTTTAGCAGCACTGATACATTTTTAGAGAGCTACTCTGTTCCTTTTGTAACATACACTCCCTAAATTTCAAGAAGTTCTTTTTTGAGTTTATAATTTTCCAATTTTGCATCAAAGCTATGTGAACTTTGGATGAAACACAGGCAGATGAGTGATGTGGTGTATTTTTAGTGTTTTTTTTTTTCGTAACCCAGATCTCTTGTTAATTGTGGAGACAGTGAAAGTGGCTGTGTGCTGGCCTGGCACTGACTCTGTCAGGTGGTGGGAGGGGTAGTGATTCACTCGGCAGCCAGTTTGATCCTGCTGTGAGGCGGGTTCCCATGTCAGGAAGCTCCAGCCTGGCCACCCGCCCACCAACCTCACCTTGTACCCGCCTACTGGCGCCCCACCGCTCACGCTCTGGCCCTTAGAGTGGGCGGGGAGAGCAGGCTGGCAGGCCTTGGCACGGATACATTTTGGCAGGAGCTGCTGTCCCCACACTCTGCTGAGTGAAGTGCTGACTGCAGTGCAGAACATAAAAGGCCTGAGGCTTCTATTGCTTCCTCCTGTGGCCTACAGGCCTGTGTAGAGATGTTGGCTTTAGTTTTTACTTGAAACTGTAGCTGTCTTTTTGACTGTCATGGCAGTGACCTCTGTTATCATTTTAAGCAGTCATTAACCCTTAACTGCTCTCACATCATTTCTTTTTGCTCACTAAGATGTTACGCAGCAGCTCATTGTAAAAACAGTTGACCGTGGTCATCAGTTGATTCTGGAATATCTTGCTTTTTAATAATGAGATCTATTCTATTCATGTCAATAGCTGACTCATTTAAGAATCTCTTTGAATGCAGTTGACTGAAAAATGCAAGAAATGGTCTTTGCTTCTTATTGTGTTGTGACAAGTCTTTAGTTGGTAGATGTGGAGAAATCTTGAGAATGAAACTGACCATAAGCTGTAGCTACCTTGCCACTTTCAGGGTGTGAATATGTAAAGTAGAGTTGTACAGATGGTGGGTGTGCTGTATTAGTCAGACTGATGGAGTCTTTAACATCCAAGGTTTCCCAGAACTGTCCACTGATGTGGCGTGGACACCTTCAGTAGGCTGTACCCTTGCTTTGTCACAGTTTTGTAGCCTGAAGCAAATTTGGGAAAGAAAATCACCCGTGTCACAGCTAAAAGTAAGGAATGTGAAGCACATTTCAAAACGACTCATAACTGGAAAAATCATTAGCTAGCTCTCTCTTTTTCTCAGAAGAAGATGAAGGGCCATGGGGAGCTGCTCAGAAACTCTTTAGTCATCGTTCCATAGCCAGAAAGATTTGGATAAAAATAGAACTTTGCTTGTCCTGCATTTTAAGTTAGTTTTCCCAGTGAGTGGCCTTTTGCCCTCTATCATTTTTCTACTTGGTTGGTTGTTGCTTTTGTGTAATACAGCATATGTACAAGAGTTTAATATTGCAGAGAGATATCTGTGACGGTACCACAGCATGGATTTTTGTAAAGAACAATCAACTGACACCCTTTGCTTGGAACATTTTGGGTAAAGCAGTATTTTGACCAAATAAAGCACATATAGACAAACACTACTCAGTTTATTTGATCTTTTAGCAGTGTAGTTTTAAATGTCTGCACTGATGCTCTGAGTGTGAAAAGGGGAATAATGTCATTGGAAATATTCTGGTATGTACTAAATGGTGTTTAAAGGAAACCTGATATTTTCCTGTGTGAGGACATGTTGTCATGTGTCATTAATTATTTCAAATTGTCTTAGCACAAGAAGCATCATAAACATGTTAAGTGTGAAGAATAATGTCAAACCATCTGGATATATTAGTCACAAGTGATTTTGTAGTTAAAATCAAATCCTCCCTTCAGAAAAGTACTAATAAAAAAGGTCCTGTCAGAGTGATTACACAGAGGTATCACAATGGCTAAGTCTGACTATCAGGCTACCTTTTGTTTACACTGGATCACAGATGGTGCCTTTTAATGTAGTCTGTTGTATGTGCTCTGATTTCTGCCCTGACAAGGAGGGGAAGAAAGGCAAAAGACATATGGATAAATTTTGCATGCTAAAAATAGAGCACAGTCCCTGGAATCCATCTTTAACGCTGAATCTGTCCTGTTAAATTCATTTAAACTCTGCTTTGACCGACTACTGCTGCCACCGCCGCAACACGTAAAATACAGGGTAATTTAATATTAACAAATATCTTTTTAAATGAGTGTGATTTATTGTTTTTCTTTTTTTAAATGTCTCTAAGACTATTTTGAATGTAATTAATAATATTCATAATTAAGGTAGTCTGCTCTCCCTGAAGAACGGTTGCCTCCTGTGAAGCTTGCAGCTAATTTATCTGCCAGCACTGTAGCATGCACACAGCGCTTCCTTTTTGGAAATGAAAGGGGGGAAAAAAGCTGCAGGACTAATTAGCAGAGACTGGAGAAGGAGCTTTTGAAAAACTACACAGCAACATGAGACTGCTGATATGGTCAAAGGTCTGTAGCCTGACTAAGGTGAGCACTGAATATCTTCTTAGTCCGACTGGGAGCTCAGACGTACAGTCTTACAATCAGTCTGTAGGTCATTCATATCTGATAGGAAATTTAAAGGCACTAGACTGGCCCCGGTGATTGACATGTTGATAAAATCTTCATGACAAGTAATTATTGCGCCTATGTTTGATTTCATCATGGTTTTAATCCACTGTCTTTGTCTCTGGCAATTTAACCCTTCTTACCTGTTGTGTCAATCTCTTACAGCTAATAGCCTTGCTTTGCTGTTCACATTCCCTGGCATTAAATGCTGTTTATTGATGAAGATGTCACAGTGGCCGATATGCAGGAAAGGGATTTTTGTCCTCTGCCTTGTCAGTGAAGCAGGATGGCTGTTTCTTATCCCAGAGAGATATTTGATCATTCTGCTGGTGCATCCTCAGTGGGGTCAGCAGTCTGTGAGAGGGGGACAGTGACACAGCTGTGGCAGCCGAGTGGAACCAGTGATGGATGACATGCCAGAGTGGGCCACGCTGCCTTCCCAGGCGCCTCTATTGACAGGCGCGGCTCTCACATCTCACATCGAGCATCAGCAGGGCTAATCGCGGGTCACGCCGGCCACAGATGTGACACGTGAATATCGCTCCTGTAATTGCTCATTTGTCAACGTCACATTTTGAAAGAGCAGCGTTCCACAGCTACTTTATTGAATGAAACTGGCTGCATTAGATTAAAAAAAATACACTGAAGGAAATAAATCTTGAGGTGAGGAGCTGTTAACGTTTCAAACATGTGCAGACTCTCTATAAGAGAGGTCTTCTGGATGAGAGCATTGTTAGTCTTTAATTGGTGGGAGGTAGTTTCTGTGAACAAACTGTGGAGTGGAACAAACATTTAGCAAAGGCCCACTTATAAACAGCATTTCTCTGAATAAATATGATGACTAGAGTAAATCATGATCATTAATTTTCCTTTTCTGGTCCAAAAATGAAGGCTACACTCTGTTTTACTACAGATATGTTTGCTCTTTTCTAGTAGTATATACATTTTTTGTGTGTGTGTTTGTAGTGATTATAGTCCAAACCCTGGCTCTAAGCCCTTCAGCTGGTGCTCCAACAGCCTCAAGGCCATAGCCTCTCCCCACCAGTTAATTGCATCTGAATTAGTCCATTAATGTGGCCGTGTAGAGGGATGAAAGGGTGCACAGAGGTGTCTGGCCTCTTTTGACCACTGCAATGTATTATTAATGGGTCAGCAAGTCTGGCAGCTCTGCATTAACTTGGCTAATGGACTGTAGGGTGGGTCTGTGATTCCTTTTTTGAACAAAACCAAGCCTTGTACGTGTATAATTTTTTTTTCTTTTGACAGTTTAATTTTTTTTTACAATTTTGTTATAATTATTATTATTGTTATTAAGAACACTGAATTAAAATAAGGTGTTGTTCCTCATCATTTTTTTATGCTCGTGCTCCATGCAGGCAGGTTATTGTGGTGACTCCAAGGTTACACTGAGTCATCACTCTAGGTCATTCGCGGACATGCACACAGTAATGTGCTTTGCTAATATAAAGCATCAGATCGGTTTAATGCAGATGGTGGTAAATGGCTTACTTTTCTTTAGTAGTGTAATAGCCTCCAGGCCAAGTGTAGCCTGGGGATGAGCATAGTAAATGTTTCAAATGAGAAATATGGGTGGAATGTAACAGATTAATAAAATTATTCTGTGTATAGCTGATCGTTGCTTTTGCTACACACCACCCAGACCTAGCCAGGCTGTAATCAGGTCACAGGTGACTGACCTTGAGCTTTATAATGACATGTCATTCTTCTGTGTGAAATTTGAATGTTTTATTCCAGAAATTGTAGCTTGCTTCCTTCCACAAAAGACATTTGCTTTATAGGAGATTTGATTGAAATTAATGGCATGTATTTCTCTTTCATCTGCACAGAAGTAATCGTCAAAAAATACTACAGCCACTGTTTGTTTCTCACAAATCAACAGTCAAAAGAATACTGCTGTGCAAAGAAAGAAGGTTAGAGCGTGCATGTGACTGTTGGATTTCTTTGCAAGCTGATGGTAACATGCATATTGAGCAGCAGCAGAATTTCTATAATGTTTGTGTAGACGTGCAGGAAAAATAAAAGGTCAAAACGTCTGTTTTTCTTCTGCTCAATGTAATATGTTTTCAGTTGAATTTATTCTGTTTTGCATTTTATCTACCAAGCATCCTCTTTTATAGTCTTTAATATTTAGAAGCCTTGCTACTTAAGCCTACAAAGAGAAGAATATACAGTGAAGTAGCACACGGGCTTTCTTTCTTAATTTGTCTTCCTCTTAAGTGGACAGTTGGCACTACCCCTTCACCATTAGTAGCAACAGTCATTTCTTCATTGTTAGTGGGCACTGTAGTCAGCAGGCTGCTGTGAGCCATTGTCAGAGGATAGCATCAGAGGCTCTTCTTCTGGCTGATAATTAAGTGGCGTACTGACAAACGGCTTTCATCAGATCCCTCATGTGGAACTGAGAGCATGCGAAGGCTTTCAGGGAGGATAAACCAGAGGACGTCACTTTGCCTCCAATCTTTCATGGCCTTGTGCTGCCTCTGCAGTGGAGGAGGTAGGGAGAGGGAAAGCATCCTGTGTAGCACAGGAGAAAAGTGCGAGCTCACATCGCTCTGAGGACCAGACTCAATTTACAGTACTGTGCCAAGCAGCTGAAATTGTCAGTCTGCACTGCACAGATTCACAGTTTGTCTTGAGTGGCAAAACATACAATATGTGCTACATCTTTTTATATAGGCAATATGTCAATTATTTTTACTTTGTCTAAGCAGGTATAACTTAAGATGACTTTGGGTCCAGAGTACATGAGGCTAATTTTCTCCAGTGGATCTTGCATTTTTCTTTGATTTTCTCAACTTGATTTAAGTCTTGCCATCCTCAACCTTTTGTTCCAGTCCAATCTACGGTGTCGTATTGACCAGTTTTCTGTAGCGTTATCTATCACTCAGTCTTGCCCATTTCCAAAGAGGTCAGTACCCATCATCATTTATTCTCAGTTTTTCTTGCTTCATTGCCAATGACAAGCTGTCGAAGGTTAGAGATGTTCTGAAATAATCCACTTAATGGAATCGCGCTACATTCCTGCACGCTGCACTGTGCAATAGTGTAGCAAGTCTAGCAACACAAGAGGTTGTACAGAACGCTTTGACTGTATGCGGTTTAGCTCTGAGTTAGAGAGTGAGACATTGTGGGAGAGACACAAATATCGGCAAAAGAGAAAGAAAGACAAAGACAGTTAGCTCTCTGAAGGACTGTGATCAAATAGGCCTCATATGAGTGGCTCTGGGCTTTTGTTGTAGTGTGACCTGCCATTCAGCATTGCATTAAGTGAATTTTTCCCCCACAGCTTTTGAAATCTACAGTGACCGCCTCCCAATTTATATGGGGAATGCTCGAATTTCAAACGTAGCATTCAAGCCAGAGTCTAACCTCGAGTGCACCTAGAAAATAATGCAGAAGTTTTTTCCAAGGTTGGCCTTAAAGCAACAAAGCAGGTAGAGAAGGGAATGTGGGTGCATGTGCCTGAGTGAGATTGAGTTCAGAACATTTATATTGGAGCTTTTGGTCTCTAACCCCACTGCTTCTGTTGAAAAGGGAACATCCTTGGTGCAGCATTCATAAACTTCTTATATGCCACTAGAGAACTATGGAGGTTTTGTGTTGGCTCAGCCTATTGTCTGAGCTCTATAGGATGCAGTATCCTTGGATTACCCTGAGCAAAATTACTTAGCAGATAAAGTTGGATTGCTTCTCTTACTCAGTGGCATGGAAAACTCCACACCTTCATAAGAGATAGGTAAGCTCAATGTCAACATTTGTATAATGCTTTTAGATTTCCTTGGTGAATGTGTATCCAAAATGGTTAGTGTATAAACAGCATCAATATGACACATTGAAGTTATCAGCGAAAATATAAGTGTAGGTGTATACATACCCACATACATAACTGTAGTTTATGCTCCCACAAAAGATTTCTCTCCCTCCTCATTTGTCCAAAGTGGCAATCTTGCACCAATGAACCACATTTTGTACATAAAACCTCCACCGTCTGTCCTCTTCACCTTTCCTGCAGTTTGAACGTATGGAGCTGGCCTCTGGAAACAATACACCTGTGGAGGCTGATACAAACCACTGACCTCAGTTGTCATTTCAATCAGCTCCCCCATTGTTGCATTCAGACTCTTGACAGCTTGAATGCTGGGTTTTTTTTTCATGTTTTTGTCTGTTGTTTTAAATAAGCTTAGTCTGTAGCTCTTCACAAGTGGTCAGGTTTAAACGTCTCGATATTACAAACATTCTGTTCTTTTTGTTGCAGTCACTGCTCTCCTTAGTCCTGATAACATGTTCGTTCTGAGTCCACACATGTAATCGCTTATCAAGCTAATTTCTTTCTTGCATGTATTGCTCTCATTATATGAGGCTGCCAATGAAAAATGTGTTTAATTTAGTCAAATGCTCATTGTTGGGGGGAGGGGGGGGATACAATTTCCCTATAGTGTCATCTCCCCCTGCAGAAGTAGCTGTGGAGTTTTAATTACTACAATACCTCATTGTGCTGCACCAGGTGACCTGGGTGTAGATAAGAAAAGTTAGCAATCAATTTGATTTTCATGTTTTTTTTTGTCCTTTATAGATGTAGACATAGATCTCTTGAAGCACAGTGTAACCAGTTATTATATTTATAAAAGATTTCACCCTGGCATGTATTTTTCTGCAGCGGGCAAGCAAACTGTTCATGTTTTATTAAAACTACATACAAGGGAGTAAAGATCAGAGACGACAGGGTTTTAAACCTAGCATGCCAACACATTACTACTTGATGCCAAGGGAGGCAGATCAAATGCCTTTGAAGAGGGATAAAAAAAAAAAATGAAGTTGAAAATCGTTATAGTTGACTTTATTGGTATTTGAGTGTGGGCTTTGAGTCTCTTGGTAATTCAGCTAGATGCTAGAGAGATCTGCGGTGTGTTGATTCTTGAATGGAGTTTATTGGCAGACTTGAGTCTTAGAGTACGGTGTTGGTGGAGGATAGGTCATTGTAGTCAGTGAGGCTTAAGTTGTCTTCCGTAGACTTAAATCAGTCTTTAACAAGTGCTTAATATAATTAGTTTTCTCATCAAACACGTACTTTACAGATGCTATTGAAGTTCATGGCACTTGGAGATTTTTCATTACATTTCAGATGCTTTTGAACCATACCATCCAGTGTATGTTTGAGACAGGAGGTGACAGGTGGTTTAAGGGTTTTAATGCTGAAAGAGAGGCACCCTGACACACATGAGCTTTTCATTAACTTCTGCTTCAGGGTCTTCATTTAAAATCATCAGTGATTGCACCTGGGCAAACTTACCTTTCTCTACCTGTGTGTATGTGTGTCGGAACATGTTTTTTTTTTTTTTAAGTGGTGCCTTGCTGAGCGAATGCTGTGGCATCCCACATGCCTTCCCACACCCACTACAAATAGACAGCGAAGGTGCTACATTCCGTGGCCTTGGTGCAGATCCCTGAGGCTGAGGAGTATGTTTTGTGTTGGTGGGCATGACACAGGGTCCATATGAAATAACAAAGGCCTAAAAATACAGTAATCTACCTGTATGTGCGTGTGTTACCTTTACTGATTCATTCTCTGTTCCCTTTCTTGTGGGTTCGCTTTTTGCACTTGGATCATAGAGCTCTGTACTGAACTCAGTTTCCCAGTATCTATCTTTGGCCTTTTTTGTCATTTGTTTCTTTCTTTGAATCTGTGGGTTTTTTTTGTTTTTTTTTTTTTTATCTCTTTGTAAGGCTTTAAATTTGCCATACAAAGAAACCATGCTTCAAAAACAACTTTTAATATAGGCTACTATATCCTAAAATGCTGAGATCTTACATCCTTAAAAACATTCATTCTGTATTTTTGAAAATCAGATATTTGTCACAATAGGGCACCAAAAAAAAAAAAAACCATGGTGTTGGATATTTTAGCTTCTCAGTAATTAATCTAGA
The DNA here is from genome assembly GCA_029822895.1 of Maxillicosta whitleyi. NCBI lineage: Eukaryota > Metazoa > Chordata > Actinopteri > Perciformes > Neosebastidae > Maxillicosta > Maxillicosta whitleyi. The sequence goes on from JAPSES010000211.1 coordinate 7,638,667, forward strand.
CATGTTTAACACCAAAAATAGTTAATGTCGTAGCCATATTAAGAAGTCCATGGCATGTATAGTAGTGCAATAATTCCTTGCATTTTATAATTACAAATGTTCACTGTTGTCTTTCTTCAAATTAAAGTAATTGACAGTGGCTTTGTTTTGACATTCATGAGTGACAGTTGTTGTATTGTAGCGTTGGTGCATGATTCATATAATTCATATATTTAAATGTAATTAGTATCATGCCTGGGAACAATAAAAAAAATGAATTTAAAAAATGAGAAAGTATTGCTATGACATCCAGTATTTTTCAACAGACCTCCTTTTTTGCAAGTTTTACAAAGTGTAAAATGTTGCTGTCTTTTGCATGTGAAAATTTAAAGTGAACTCTACACATTCATGGAGTAATACCCAGCCTTATGATCTATTCCTTTGTCTTTTTCTTTGTTAGTTTGGCTGCTGTTGTTCATTCTCTCACCCACTCAGTGACCATTTCTCTCCATTCATCCATCCAAGCGTCTTATTTCTGTATTTCTGTTTTTATCAAATCTGAAGCATCTATCTCAGCAGTTGCTCAAATCTTTCATGTCCTCCATCATTCAGACCTGCTGATGTGTCAATTAAAGGTTGAGGTCCTATGCTCTGAGCGATGGATGTTGCAGGAATGTTTTGCTTTGGTCTATTTGATTTTTCTTTCCTCTGTGCAGACATTTCATACAGGAAATTAAATATGGCAACACAAGTCTAATCTTTTTACTCTCCAAAAACCCTGTGGTATGTTTTATCCACTGTTTAATTAATATGAAAAGACATGTTGATTTCCTACAAAATAGCATAAACTTGAATGGAAGGGGTGCAGTCATTGGGTACACGACTTCACCTAAAACAACCTTGCCTCACTCTGAGTTTTCAACTTTGCACTATCTTGCAAAGACCTACTGGTTCTTTGTCACAAATGTATATTCAGTTGAAATCACTTTTGCGTGGATTATTTGCTTTTTTTGAGCAGTTCCTTTTAATGGTGGAGTCATTGTAATAGTAACCACTGGTTCCTGACACCGTTCACCATGCCTATTTTCCCACATATCACAATGCAAGAAAGAAAACTTTGATCATAAAGGTATCAAATCCAGCGGCATTTAAGTTCATTTCCATTTGGGGTTGCACTAAATTCTTTAAGAGCACATTTAGGTCATCTCAGACTCGGATTCACACTTGGTCTCAGGAATGTTTCAAGTAAACTCGGTATAAACACTCTTATACCTCTGTTTTTTTGTCAGTTGTGGGAAATATTACAGTGGGCTGTGTGTTGGTTGGTTAGCCCCCGCACAATTCTTTTTCCTTTTTTTAAGATTTTTCTAGAGGCACAAAGTTGCAAGAAGGTGGTGTGAATGTTGGAAGGCCAGGAATCTACAAGGGCATTGATTTATTCATGTTGGACCACATTGTGACTCTTTTTCTCCCTGTGTTGCTGGTGTTCGTCCCTATGTCATAACTGGTATGTGTGTATACGTGTCTATCTCAGCATGCCGACTTCGCTCCCTTGGGTCCCTGGCTGTTCGCGCAGGGTGCCTCCTCCTCCCCAGCTGTGAGGAGCAGGGCTCTGACATGGCCTGTCCCTTTAGCTCACTCTGAACGTTTGACACACCGAGCGCAGAGGTCAGCCTGACCTACTTTCCCCTGGCGGCCCTTCTGCTGAGTTGCACCGCTCCTCAGCAGGGGGGGCAGCGAAGGCGGAGCTGCTTACGCCTCCACTGCTGTCCTGGTGTGTTAAATCACCGACATTTGTTAGGAGACACGTTCCAGTGTGTGTGCATGTTTTTAGGTGTGTAGGAGGCAGACACACACGCTCACCCAAGCCTGTGCTGTGGTTGGATATGAAGTGCTCTGTGGGGGTTGCAGGTAGATGCTGGGCAGCACTTGGGCAGGACCCCTGCAGGGAGCTCTGTCTGACTCACTTTGTGTACCACTGTTCACACCCTCTGACCTCTACCACCTACTTTACTTCTCTTTGTAGTGTAGAACCTATTATACCTTTATACCAACTTATAGCCTGTTGTCAGAAGGCAGTAAAATAATTTGTATTCACTCAGATGTTATATCTAAGGAGCCACTGCTCAAATGCTGACATATTGTTTATATATGCAGCAGTAATTGGCCTTAATTTTTCATCAGTCTATCTTTGTCTTGCTCTCTCTTTTCTCTCCTACTCAGCAAATATAGTATGATTTATCAAGTGCACACTGTCGCAGTCATCATGTTTTCTTTTTCCTTCCCTGCTGCTGTTATAATATTTTAATATCCCCCTTTTTTCTGGTTATTCTTGTTGACCATGAATGACCCACAGGCTGTTCAGGTGCACTATGCAATTTTGGTCTTAAGACAAAATCTAACCATATCTTAATTTGTGGCTAAGAAACGGTGGTGCTACATCACAATGTGGTTCAAAGTCAGCCATTGTCCTGTTGTTGAGACCAGCGGCAGCCTGGGACAAAATTCTGATATTGTTGAAAATTTAGTTTCATATCTCCTCCTCCATGTTGGCTTTAGATTGTCTTTTCCATACACAGAAATACCACTTTGTCATCCTCAGATCTTTAGTTTACCTTCATTGTGTACAGCTACAGTTGTGGAAAAAATTATTAGACCACCCCTTGTTTTCTTCAATTTCTTGTTAATTTTAATGACAGGTATTTCTTTAAATCCTATTGTCATCACCATTAGTGCAATTTAAGAGTGTGTGATAAATGTATCATAAAAACCTTCCTGAGTTGCAGTGAATAAGACAAATCATTGTATTTACATGTGCTGTGCATTCTCGCTCAGCATGCAACTATTTGTTGTGTTTCAACTTGTATCCTTGGGTTATGCATTGACCTTTCAATCTATTTCCACTTTATAATGCTTAACAGTGTTTTCACATGTTGCAAGTTTTTGTCACTCTCACTAAACTTATTTCTCACATTTACTCTGCACCAAACAAAACTAGCGCAGTGCAAGCGGCTCTACTGTGTGTTTTATTTTTTAATTTTTAAGATGGCATGCCGGAATCAGAGGCGTGAAACCACATCTGTGTCTAGTGCAACATACAGTGTACACATCAGAAATACAAGTATACTTGTTTTCCTATCAAAACAATAGTGATTCATACATTTTTCATACAGATCCATTTTTCACTCTGCTTGGACAGTCAAGACCCCCCCCCCCGAGTCATTCTGCCTCTCTGAACTGCAGACATTTTCCACAGTGGCATCTTGGCTACCATAGATTTTTGCCAACTATTTCTAAAGTCACACCCCTAAAACTTGATCAAAATGTCACATCTCTCCCTTTTTCAAAAATTTATTTGGCTCTGAGAATACCTCAGCTACTTGCTACGAAGTCGAACAACAATGCCGAATGCTCATTCCATGTTCGTACATTTTATACAAAATAGAAAATAATAAAAGTACCACACACCTACCTTCAAAGGGCAGCGTAACACGTGCTTATGGGATGTGATCGGTACAGGGCCTGTCAGGAAAAGGGGAGAGCCGGTAGGCAGAGTTCATTAAAAAGTAAACTTCTAATGTAACAGCAAGCTTTGGCTGTTTGACTGTATCAATGATTTAGGCTGAGCAGAAGGTCCTTAATGGATAGAGCCACCTCTCTGTGTAAGTTCAGCTGTTTCTGTCTACGTTGGCATCACGTTGCACAAACACTTAGACGCACACAAAGCTTAGGAAGGAGAAAAAAAATGGCTTTAAGTACTTGAATGTGTGTGGCATGTAGAGCATCACACTCTCTCTGCGTTCAGAGACTGTGCTATTTCCTTGTTGGACACGGCTCAGGGCTTTAAAGTAGCACAGGCTCACTAAATCGAGAGCCTCATATCTCTTTGTCACCATCCACTATGCATGATCATTCCTGTCCTCACATTGTTTTTATTCATCTGAACTCATGTCGCACTGTGATGAGGCATTGGGCAAAGCCTGGATAACAGGACGAAGCCTGTTTACTGTAGCAGCCGAGAGTATGTGACTTTTTAGATTCCACAGATTGTCTTGTTTCTTTATGATTGCCATTCATTTTTTTCAATTGAATGAAAAGTGACTATCATGCACAAGGTATTAGGATGCATCTGATAACAGTGTGGCCAAAATATATTGTGGTTTGAGACTTCTCCCTCTGTGCATATTTTTTTTTTTTTTGCCAATACAGGCTAAAGTAAATGCTGCAGTGTCATTTTACATTTCAGAAATTGTTGCTGTTAAAGATTGTTTCTAACATGCGTTGGATATTTTTGATTCATCTCCTGAAAATCTAAATGTAGGTGTAGTACAGCCTAGCACTATACAGCAGTTCTGAGTCTTGTTTTCTTGTATGCATTCAGTCTTCTCAGTCCAGGAATTTGGTTCATACTCAACCCAAATTGTTGTGAGGACCAAACGCTTACTTCTGCAGTTTTTAAAGGTGGCTGGTAAATTTTTGTTGTGATGTGCTCCACTTAAAAATGCAATCATGGTTGGGTTGGGTTTGTTCACCCTACAAAAAAATTACAATTGTGAAGAGAAAAGTAGGCTATTAAAATTTCTTGCAGCATAATCCTGTTCTCTACAGCCCATCCTTATTCTCCATATGTCATGTACACTTAAATTTGCTATGCTACTTCTGGTTCTGGAAATGAGATGAGGACGATGGGAAAGGTACTGAGTGAACGATATTTTGATGGAACAATGACTTTTTGGAATTGAAGTACATTCACTGTTATAGTACTTGTGCTCAGGAATAATATATTATCACTTTTATTAACTAATAAGATATAAATGAGTGCTATGGTGGTGTGTAAAGTGACTTGCACCCTGTACCAGTAGATAGATTGTGAGACTGCTGCCCTGGATTCAGTGCAGACATAATTCTACCAGCTTTTTACAGCCACCTTTTAAGTTTCGGAGTTGATTATTTGAGTCTTTAAAAATATATATATATTTTTTGTTGAGTTTCACTGTCAGACAATATTCCTCTCTGGCAGAAGAACAGAATAATGTTGACTATGGCACCTGTGTCTGCTTTATATTTTCTGTTGGAGAACAGTGTTAGATGTCTTCTGGATTGCATTGGCATTTCAGAGTGATTTAAGCAGCGAGATTGACAGCATTACAATGAGGCTGTCATTATCGTCCCTCCTGTGGTATAATTGCCTATAGTGTTGAACAAGCAGCTCCCATCTTTTGCACTTGGGGGTCTCTCTCTCTTTCTCCCTCTCTCTGTCTGCCTCTCTCTCTCTCTCTCTCTTTCTCCCTCTCTCTGTCTCTCTCTCTCTCTCTCTCTCTCTCTCTCTCTCTCTCTCTCTCTCTCTCTCTCTCTCAC
>JAPSES010000211.1:7645698-7670655 GCA_029822895.1 Maxillicosta whitleyi
CTCTCTCTCTCTCTCTCTGTCTCTCTCTCTCTCTCTCTCTCTCTCTCTCTCTCTCTCTCTCTCTCTCTCTCTCTCTCCCTCCTCATCTCCTGCATCCGTTAAACTCATCAGAGAATCCTACAGCTTTTTAGTGTGGCCATCTGTCAACACCACTCCATAAAGTGGAGAGGAGCAATGTGTGCATCCGTTGGCTCTCAGCTGGCCTGCCTCCAGCTGGTTCTGAGGGCCTTGCCGTGGCTGGTTAACCCAGGCCTGGAGCATCACTCTCCGGCCCTTGTGGCTACTTCAGCCCACCTCGCCTCCCCAATCAGGCAGCTGGATGAACGGCCCTCTTCACCGCTGTGGAGTTGTAACACTATAATGAGTTAACTTTCAGAATGATCTACATAATTTATTTCCTACCCCCACAGGAGCACACTGAAGCATTAATTAATATCAGGCCGTGGTATCAGAAACCATCCCAGTGTGGGATTCCTTCTGGCTCCTATTTTTGGCACCAGTGGAATTTGATATGTTTTGTGCAACCAGAATGTAGTTTGTTGGACATTGATGAAATATGTTGGTTTCTGGTGGCTTTACACACAGAATATGCTTTTGTATGATCATGAAATCTCAGTTAAATGTAGGTATGGTGTAATTCCACTGAAAAAAAGATGTCCAAGGTAACAGGAGTTGTAATTAATCCAACATTCTACATGTGAGATACTGGGACAGTGCACGCCCTTGTTATTGACTTCTCTGTGGCTTCTGTTCTCCACACTAAAATAATAGTACATGTTTGTATAAGACGTATTTGTAATGTGATGTATTCATTCACCTCACCATCTTTTTTTTCTGTCTTTTTCTCTATAGAACTCAATACGGCACAATCTGTCATTGAACAAGTGTTTTCTCAAAGTGCCTCGCTCCAAAGATGACCCAGGAAAGGTGAGACTTTTACAAGCATTATAAACAAAAGACTGCATATTATTATTTTAAAAAATAGATAAATAATGGAACATGGTTAGTTTATAACTGGTGCAGGGAGCTGGCGGAGTTTGCAGCATTTTTTTGCTGTGTATCATGCTCAATCTCTGCTAGAAAAATGTTACCTTTGAATAGCTGCCAGGGCTGACAGTCTGGAAATGCATGGCATGCTCGTAATCTATTATGAACCTCCCACCCCCACAGAATTGCTTTTCAAACTTAATAATAGACTTTTTTTTTTTTTTTTTTTTTTTTTGGACCAGCACAGACAGATGTGGTTTAGGGAAAGAAGCCAAACACTGGCAGAGAAGGGGCCCTAACAGGGTAGAAGTCATTTCCAGAATCTTGCGTCCCTGAGGTATTTACTCAAGGTGCTGAACCCACTCAGGAAAAATAATAGGTCTCATTTACTACATTTGCAGCCTGGAGTCTGAGCTCTCTATTACCCATTTTCTCTCTCTGTGAAAGGATGTATAGTCCAACATGTTAATTTGACATTTGAATCTCAGTTGGAGCACCTACAGTTGCTTTTTCAGCATGATTTACCCCACAATCTCTAGTGGCATCAACCTGATAAGTAGGGTCCCTTGATCCGCTGGGTTGTTCATGACAAGCCTATGGGCCTATATTTAGTATGATGCTGTGTGCATATAGGTCTAACCATATGTAGCCTAACCCAGATTTCATCCTAGCACTGTCAGAGCATACACTACATATGCTAAGGGAACCGTACAAATAATTACACACACACACCGACACATGCATGAAGAGCTACGCCTAGCTGTGTAGAGGATGGGGACTGAATGCTAATTTCATGTTTTGCTGTAATCCTCTGATATTGACACTCCTGGGAGCTGCTCCACTAAATACAAAATAATCTATTGCTGTATGGATCCCATTCCAAATGCATGGCCAACATGCTCGCATCCTTAATGTTTAATTTGGAATTTTCCTCACTCCCTTCCCCCCTGAAGACAACTTCAAAGAGGTGCTAGCCGCTCTTGATATGTTGCATCAATATTGTAATGTGGCAGGAATATGAGAACTGCTGGTTGGATGAGATAGGAGAGTCATGTCGCTCTCTGTCTCTCCCTCTCAGATGGTGTAAGAGATGACAGTTGGCATTGTACATGCACACCTTTTCTACCTCAGAGGTGGAAAAGCTGTCCATAAAGGCTAAGGTTAATAAACTGTTTTAATTGGTCTAATGTCTCAGTCTGCAGTTGCCTGGACAACCATTATGCTTACTGTGTTTGTCCTTACTATGTTTACACGCAAAAGGGGAAGTACATGACATCATTTATGGTGATATATGAAAATAAAGCTGTGTCATTTACAGTAACAAAGCAGGTCAGGTTGCTTCTTATCAGGATCTGTTTTTTATAAGAGGAAAAAAAAAATCATGGTTCCAGTCTTTGTTTTACTGCAGAGAAATTGTGGTTTTGTTATGTTGTTGCCCCCAGACTCCACGGACACACTTCGCTTGGCATTGCTACAGTATATTGCAGTATATTTGTGAATAATTCAATGACTCTTTATATGTTTTTCTTTATTCCTGCCAGCTCTCTGGGGGTTTATGTAGGGAAATGCAGAAACCCCTTTCCCAAGAGGGTTAACTTAAAGTGCCCCACCCAATTAAAAGAAATGTCACTCGCTTTTTGATACCTTATTTTGAAACTCTCTTGCGTTTAACCTCTGCACAATGATGGCTCACATGTGGAGTCCCTTTTCTTTGCACTTTTACATATCATTGTTCACTGAAGCCTTTTGTACAGAACATGGGAAGTATAATGAGGTTTCTGCTGTTTTTTTACTACATCAATATGAGATTTTTCTTCATCTTTGGTTAATTGTGCCGTGAATTATTCTTCCCTCTGAGGAAAATGTTAATTGACCCCAAAGCCTTGCACATATTAAAACTTATAATTTTAACCCCCTGACAAATATAGGCCAACACTGGCTTTTCATTTTAACTGTTGCAGCTGTGGTGTATGTGTGAGCTGTGAAAATATTAACAGAAAAGCTGGCTTTAACAAGAGAACAGCATTGTGTGTACTGCAGTTATTTTATAGATACTTGAGATACAGCTTGTTCCACAGGCACTCCTGTTGTTCAGTGAATTTCTTATAGAAATATCAATTATTCTCTCTGCTAAGGAAGTAATTTTAAAGGTCCTGATCTCACTTTCTCTTGACAATTGAGATTTTATCAGGGGTCATATGAAATATTAAAACTAAATTCAGAACTTGCAGGGCCTTAGGGTAAAAATCTCATTTTTAACAACTGTAAGCTACGTTTCTGTTGGATTCGAGGAGGAAGACCATTGAAAAATAAATTAAATGGGGCCGAATGCAAAGATAAATAATGCAGCCTGGTTGTGGAATTGCTAGTTGCAGCCCCAGAGCCAGCCCCACTGTTCTCTCCTTGATTAGCCTTGCTCACACCTTAGAAGAAAGCAACTCAGTGGGGCTAGCGCTGCCTTGTTTCCTGGGCTGAGACAGAGGAGCCCTCATCCTTGGCAACAGCACACTGACTCAGTACCTGAGGCTGAGGAAGTACAGCTTCAGGAAAGGCTTAGCATTTCACCACCACCAGCTGCCCTCACCAGCCTCTCATTGAGAAGCAGCCGCAGAGGAGGAAAAGCCAAGCTTTTCTTACTAACAAAGCCCACCCACACTCTGAAAACACAGCTATCAACTCAAATAAAGGCTTAGCACTGATGGGACAGACTGCCTTCACTGTATCAGAGCAGATGGAGCCTTTGCGTTTTTAAATAATGCTGTGTCCATACAAATAACATTGGGCGGCCAAACACCTTATGCCTCTGTTGTCAAATTTGTTGTGTGTAAATGTGCCTGGTGTGTCACGTGAAAAATAAGGATGGGAAGTGAGGACTAGCATCAGTTGAGAAATGGTTCCACAACACTGGTATCATGTGTCTCTGAGCTCATCATTTTCTTGTATTGAGGCTGGCATGTTTTTTTTGACAGTTTCAAAACAATAGTGTCAAACTCCTGGAAACTTTCCACTAGAACCATGGTGGAGAGGAAGAAACATCATTTCACAAAAGAAAAATGACAACAGCGCTAGTTGTAATGCCTGTAACATGAACAAGTCAATCAGATAAAGAAACATTAACAGTATGTTAAAATATCAGTTAAAATTCTAGGAATACCACAGATCTCCACTAAACAATGTTGATCTTGAGTCTGTGTAAGGCAGATAATAATGATTTTAAATGAGCAGAATTGAGAGTGGCATTGTTGTCCATATCTTATCTAGTTCAATCAATTAAGAGCAATTATACATGTTTTATCAGCTCATATTGTTCTGTTCTTTCTGCAGGGCTCTTACTGGGCCATTGACACTAACCCAAAAGAGGACGCCTTGCCTACACGGCCGAAGAAGAGGCCGCGATCTGGAGAACGGGTAAGCAATGTTAGAGAGATGGCTGCTATAGCGTTCTCAACATTAGCTGCATCTTCATCTTAATGTGCTTTGTCCTTTTTCTATTTCTCTCCCTCTCTCCTTCAGCCTCAGTTTCCTTTTCCTCTTGCCCTCCTTTCACTCCCACTTTTTCCTACTCTTTCCCTACCACATGCAGACACACACATGCAAACAAGCACACACAGACTCAGTAGGAGTTCATATTCAGACTTTATGTAACTGCCTCTCCATGCTGCTTCGCTAGCCTGTCATGAAGTGGGCTCCTTATTAATAAACTATGCCCCAGGCAGCCATTACATACATTACATACTGCACTCACTTTTTTTTTAACAAACATCAATTAATGCAGAGCTGTGCGCTGGCTATTCTGAGCAGGAGCTTTTGTCTTTAATTATGGATGAGTTTCGTCCAGCCTTGCGTACAGCTGTACAGGTTTAGTGAGCTGCTCAGATTGACCTGGCCCTGGGGCATCCCAGCGCAGCAGGCTCTTGTCTCCTCCTTCCCTGCAATGTGACTGACCAGAGGCTTAAAAGCAGGGAGGATTCTGTTAAGCTGGCAAAGCAGCTTCTTGCCCACATGCTAACATAAACCATTGTCTCTACCATACACATTCACATGCACAGAAATGACATCAAATTGAACATGCTGGTCATGTACTTGCCCTAAAGCTTCAAAATACTATCACATTCATTTACCTGTCATCCTCTCTGTGTTAGAGTGATGTTTAACATAAAAGATGTAAAGGTTTAGGGATTTGTCTTTTTTTTTAATATCCTCCTCTACAGGCACTTTGAACCGCAGTTTTGTTCATTTACGCATAACGCAAAAGAACACACCAAGTAAAGAGTGTATTTTCTGTGGGACACATGCACTGTGCTCACCCTCCCCCCCCTCATAGACAGAGTCTGCCTACAAGGCATTCCATTAAGAGACTCAGACATTGAAATTGAGAGTTTGTGAAATCTCATTTATGTTTATCATGAATTAAAAATGGTATTGTTGGCAGCCAATCCTCTTACAGTAAGCAGTTTTGGGAGACAGGCATGGCAGAGTTATCTCTCACAACAGTAGGTCTATACAGAAGGCAGAGGGCATGTGTGTGTATAAGTGTGTTTTGGGTAGAAGGTGAGACTGGGGATGGGGGCCGTCTCGTCTTTGCAGAAAGCATAGTTCAAACATGACCCAAATAAAGTTGTTACTCTCTCACATGACATATGCCTTGCTTTTCTCGCTCTTTTTGTCTTTAAATGAAGTGAGGTTTTGCAATACGACCAAATTGTTATCTGAGTAATCACTAGATAGTGGTTAATAAAATGACAAGGCACCAGAAAATAGAAATTCAGAGAACAAAAAGGTTATAGGCAATGATCACATGGATTTCTTTCTACATCCCACAATATTATTTTGAATGAATAATTTTATCAGGTATTAGTTAGTCAAAATAAATATACCTATATAGATAGGTAATAAAAATACAACTTTGACTGTACTGACCTGATTCTTATGTAGGTAGTAAAAGAGGTTAGTGGGGTATAACTGAACAGTTTGTGACTTTACTTGCAAAGGGCTGTTTTATGGTTCATGTCAGGCTTTACTTACCCAAATTCATCCAAATCCATTCAACAGAAAAATCCTTCTTTTGGGTTAAAAAAAAAAAAGAAAGTGTTTTTTCTCAGTTGGTCAGTCTTGCTCCTGTTTAGAATGCACTTGTGTCGTGTTCTCTCTCCATGTTTATTTGCACATGCACATTTCCTGCCAGCAAACATTTGAAAAGTGCCACTCAGATGATTAAAAAAATGCTGCCATGAAGAGTATGATTTGCAGTAGAATGAAATAACCAAAGAGCATAATATGAAAGAATAGCTAGTTTCCCATTGTAACATGTTACATTTCATAATATTGCACATCCCTAACATCAAGCTTTATCTGAAGCTGTTCTGAGCAGAATATTAAAGATTTGTCACAAACATGCTACATGTCTTTGCTTGCAACCCAAAGTTGAATATGTGTGTTGGATAATTGGATAGTGTTAATTTTTTTTTTTATATATATATATATCTGCCTCCACATCCTGCCCCCAACCCCCACAGGCTTCTACACCATACAGCCTGGAGTCAGAGTCTTTGGGGATGGAGTGTATGATCTCTGGAAGTGCCTCTCCAACGCTGGCAATCAACACTGTGACTAACAAGGTACTACAGCCAGCCATCCAGCCTCCAGCTCCAACACACACCTGGCTACACGGCTGCACCCTGACCCCACCCACTTCTCCAACCACCTACAGCACTATTCCCCACAGAGAGAGGAGCACTCTAGTGGAGGGGAGATACACACACACAAACGCACACAAGCACATGCTCATATGCCTAAAGCTTCTCTGCAATGCAACCCACACCAAAATACACAACTATCTGCAGTGCAGCACCATTTTCCTCTACAACAACAGGCAGCAGGCTCTTGTTATCTTCAGTACAACAATGTGATGCTTACACTGATACTTAGCGCTTTGCAACCTGATAGACCTTACACAGTCCTGTGCACAGTTGCAATAAGATACTTCACATGCATGGGGTTTCTCTGTTCACACCTGTAGGGGAAGTTGATGCCCACAGTCTAGTTGCTTGTTCAGTGACCACATTATACCACTGCACTACATGTCACCACCCCTGCTGCTGGTTCCGTCTGCTCTCAGTATTTTTTTTTAATATGTGTAAAAGCTTAGAAACACTTGTACATCACAGAGCAAAGCTACAGGGATTGCTAGCTGTTAGCTGTGAGTGTACTGCTCACTCTGAAATTTAAATAGGCTTTTTAACCTTAAGCTCTCATCCTCTGGGCCCAGTGGGGCCAGCTCTCAAGAGTACTTTTAAAAAGCCTACAAGAGTCGCTTATTCATTTGCTACAAGCAATACAAAAAAAGCGATTTAATGTGAACAGGGGTGTACATGTGAATGATGACTTGGTGGATATGTGTGATGGGGCTCTTAAGTTATGAGTGTGAGGTGAAAGTCTTAGCATATGTTGGTGTGTGTTAACAACATGTGTGCACATGTATGTTACAGTGTTTCAGCTTGTTTTGACTAGTGTTTCAGTGACAACTAGCCAGGAGCTCTTTCTATAGAACATTTAATTTTTCTTGTTCCTGTTACAGGCAGATTCATGGGCCACAGTTTAAAGATAGATGACCCCCTTTTCTCTTTGACGACCACAAACTGGCACTTGCTGCAGCACCACTTTCCACTAGAAGTGACTGTGAAGCCCTAATGTAAATAGCTGACAGTTACATGTCTGGGCTGCTGCCATAGAATAGTCAAATACCTCAGATGAAAAAAAGCACAGATAATGTTAATACACGCCCCCCCCCCCCCAAAAAAAAACTGTTCTGAATGTAAAAGTTGACAAATGGAAGTTTTTATTTGCTTCTTTTTGTTCACTTGATTGTGAGACAAACTGTTTAATGTGATAAAGTGAGCAGAAAAAGTGGAATAGCAACAGATCTGAGAGCTTGTTTCTCACTGTCTTACATTGTAAACACACGACAGGCCACGCCTCTTTCGGTGCAGTGTGCCAAGCCACAGGAATTCCCTGTCTGTGTTTTTCTCTCTCCCTTTCTATTCCAGTCTCTCTCTCCCATTCCCGCCTTCTCAGATAGACCAATGGGAGACGTTGGCAGGAGGACTACTGAACCAGCAAGAACCTCTTTTTTCTTTCTTTCTACTGTCGACATTCCTCACAAGATTGTCTTCCTCCCTCTCTTTTTCTTGCACCTTTCTCACATAGACTCAGGTTTTTCTTCTCCCCCTCAAAGGTTGTGTTCTGAGGCAGCCCTAAACATTGGCATGAATGTGAAGCACTGGCACTGAAGTGTGATGATGTAGGGAAAGGGGGATTGTGGGAAGTGTGTTTGCTGATGAATAGTCTGGCTTTTACTTCGCTGTCTCTCTCTGTGTCTCTCTGTCTCTCGCTCTCTCTCTTTCTCTCACACATATCCCTTACTCCTCTAGTCCTCTGTCTTTCTCTGTCTGTTTAGTCCTGCGTACAGGTATTATGCTGAGCACTGGCTGGCATTGTAGGAGACACCTGGGCCAATCTTGCTTTGATTTCATAATCCATGTCTCATGCTCCAGATTAGGCCCCATGTAAAAGACACCTCTGGCTTTTTACTTAATTCACTTCTAAGAATAGAACCCTGACTCGTTGCCTACTAGCTAACACCATACACAGTATTTACTGTGGAGCCGCTTCTGCTTGTATGAGCATGCTTGCCTATGTCTCTGTTTTTTGTGTGTATGTCTGTGTTATCCTACCTTTATGCACATCTGCAGCTCTATAAAAGGGTGTGTGTGTCATACGTTTGTGCATACCAGTACATATGCGGGTGAGATGCGACTGGGTGTTCGTCAGTGACAGTGTGTGCTTGAGTGGGCGTCTTTACTCTGGGGACTTTGGGGTCTGTGGAAACCACAGAGCAGTGAGGTTTTGAAATCATCACACGTTATGGGTGAGTAGAGTAAAAATAGATTGCGGTGAGAGACTTAAGGCTAAAAGCCTGTTTTATGACTTCATTACACATAACATTTATATTTCTTTGGCACGCTGTTTTTGATTAGCATTGTAAGGCTGATTTTGTAGAAGTGCTTAAGCTTTCAGTCTTAGCTGCTCATTGAATTCCCCCTCACACTAATGAACACTGGAGCCAAGCCTGCGCTGAGTAGAGGAAGGCTAGAGAAGCCTAATGAGCGTCTCTTACTACTCTCCTATTCTGTTTCCTCAGCCTCATGCGTCTTCCACCAAAAGTATTGCCTGGATTCAACATTTGTGTTTTTTTAAATCACAGTTTTTCTATCTCATTCTGCCATTGGAAAAGCCAGGTTCCATATTAAAAGCTTAATGTTAATGGATGCTTCAGCTCTGCATGTGTGCATCCTGGATTGAGACCAAAGTATTAGTCAACTGGCCAATCAGTTAAAGAAGAGAAAGTAGCCAGGTTGCCAGGCTTTCCTTGCCTCCTTGCGGCCTCTGTGGTAGCAAGTGGCAGCTAAACAGAAAGACAACAGCCTTCAGTTCACTGCTGGTGCTGAGAGGCAGGGCCTGGCCGATCTGGCCGCCTGCAGGATACTGCCACTGCTGTCTCATTGTGCCGAACACAGAGCCCACTCTGTTCCACTCACAGCGATGAGCAGAAGCCACCCTGCTGCACTCAGTCATGGTCAGACACACACACACACACACACACACTCTCTCTCTCTCTCTCTCTCTCTCTCTCGCTCTCTCTCACACACATACTATAGTCCTAGAATGCCAGGCCCTCTTCCACTGAAACACCATCAGTGAATTACTGCCATTCCTTTCTCACAATACAAAACCCAACACTTATTATTCTCTGTGGGTATCATTATATTCATTATCTGAATCATTCTTACTATTGTTTTAATTGTCTGACAGCGCACTTTATTTGGGCAGGGTGGGAGGGCTAAATCTTGTAGACGATAATTAAGATTGTCGTCCTGAAGTGCTTCGGCTAGTTTTCGTTGCTATATTGAAAGGTCAGTGTCTCGGCTGCACTGAAATCTTTTGTTAGCTGTCCCAAACGGGTTTGCGCTTGGTGAGCAGATGTGGCTGACATCGCCAGTAGTGTGACCTTTAGTGATGGGAACGTCTCAGCTGTCTCCAAACCCCTTTACACGTTGAGGTAGATCTCCTGAGTGACTGTGGTGGGTGTTGAGCAGCACCTTGGGTCTCACACACACACACACACACACACACACGTTCAATAAAAGTGCTAAAGAAAGTACTCTGCTATTATAACATTCATTGCATGCAGTAGACACGCAAAACTATTATATTTCCATAGTGAAATGCATCAAGTACAGACCAACATTACCTTCCATCCATACCTATTATCCTCAACAAATGCTGACATACTCTGCTATCAGCAAGAGAGGAGATGATATTCACAACAGGAAGCATTTGTGACTCTGAGAAAATAAACACTTATACATGTATGTGTTTCAGGTGGCGTTGTACAACACGGACCAGGAAGGGAGTGATAGTCCAAGAAGCAGCCTTAACAATAGCCTGTCTGATCAGAGTCTGGCCTCCGTCAATCTCAACAGTGTGGGCAGTGTGCACAGCTATACACCGGTAAGACCAACAAACACTCTTCACTCAGACAAAACTGGACTTGTGGAGGTACTCATTATGTTTTAAAACTAATATGAAACTGACCGATGGGTAATATTTCTGAATGGATTTTAAACGGGGTATTTTCAGATTCCAGTGAGATAGTCAGAAAAGAGCATAATTAACTAGACTGTCTGGTTGAACTGATCAGACCAAACTATAAAGAGAACACTGACAGGAGCGGCAGCATCATCGCCCTTTAACAAGCAGCCACAATCAAAAAAAGTAGCCGTACATGTAATTTTCCCTGCACTTTCACACTGTCTTACATCAAAAACACTTTCTCTACTTGAGCTCTAATGAGCTCAAGTATTAATAGCTTTGACACACAGACCTGAGACTGGCACTTGGAAGGCTGAACATGCATGATGAAGTTAAATGATATATAACTTAGACCTTGTGTTGAATACTGGATACCAGAAAATAAGTGGACCTGCATTATATACTGCTAGAAAGACAAAACAAGCTGTAGCATATTAAGTTCTGTTCCATAAATATACTTTCACTGCTGTTCTTTATATGGTGAACAAAGTTTAAGATGGTGAGTTTTCTGATTTCTGTCTCTTAGATAGATATTTTTAACAAGATATTTATACCAGTGTGATATAGTTGATGTTTTGGAGCACTAAGCAGTAAGGCCAAATGATAAATTCTCACTTTATCTACATTTTTCAAGCTGTGGGGGAGCTAGAGCCTGCAAGTGAATGAAAATGAAACACTGCCAGACTAAGAAAATGTACTGTATCCCATATTTCATCTGATCAGAAAACCCCAGGAGGCAGTGTTCAGAGGAACCAGCTGTAGACAGCAATAGACCGAGGTTGAGGGTGGACATGCGCTAGAGTGCAACATCAGGAAGGGGGTTAAGGGAAACAGAGAAAAATGTGCACACTTCTGGAAGCCAGACAAAGAGAAGCGCTTGCTCTGATGTCCTCCCACCAGAGATGCCCCCTCTTTGGTGTGGTCCTCCCGCATCCTAGAGTGCTCCCTGCTCCAGGCGCTGGGCATCGATCGGCTCAGTCTGATGGATGTGCTCTCTCTCTCACACAGCCAAAGCAGCAGCTCACAATAAACACTCTGGTTTTATTATCACCTCTTCACTCTACCCAAGCCAGACTGCGAGCCATGCACTTGAGCAGCCAGCCCACATCTTAGAAGAGGAAGATGTTATGATCAAAAAATTGGACGTGACCTCTCTTGTAATGCTAGCCCACAGTGGACACAGGTCGGGTCCTGCTTTGTGAAACAGCGATGGTTTTGCATCGTTGCCCTTGCTGTGATAAATCTCATAGAGAAACTCTTCGCTGGAGGGAACAGTGCTCGCTGTCTCACACCCAGGGGCAGTGCAAAACATCGACTGCCCACACAAATACATGGATAAAATGGCTGCTTATTTGTACAAGATATTGCTATTGATTTTGTTTTAAATACATTTTGCTTGGCCACCTGAGTATTGGCTTTGTGTCCATTTGAGTTGCTCTCTTAATGTTGTGTGAGCCAAGGCACTAAGCACTGACCTAGATTGTTGCACTTTGTGTAATTTGTTCTTCACATGTAGTGTTACTGACACCTCTTCAAACAGAAGCAAACATTCTTACATTCATGTCTTAGAGGAAGAATACTGTCTTCATATTTGACAATTATGTTTCACTTAATCCAGTACCTTGCATTAAATGTCCTTGAGGTTTTCTGTTCTCTGTTTTTGTGGCTGCATGACCAGATGAGCATGACGAGTGTCTTTGAAAAGTATGTATATAACTGATGTGTATCTTTGAACACCATAGTGCACTTCTGGTAGGATTAGTAGTTCCTTTAATCAGTGTGGCAGATGTAGTAGAGCTGTAGTCAGTGAAGTGTATGTTTTCCACCAAATATTTCAAAAATAAACCTTCAAACGTGATTTTGGAGTTAATGTTATTCCCCTTTGTAGTGCTTGAACTGTTTTTCCATCTTCATTTTCTCAGGTGACCAGTCACCCAGAACCTGTGTCCCAGTCCATGAGCCTCCAGCAGCCTCCCCAATCCCAGTACAACATGCCAGAGAGGGACAAGCAGCTCCTGTTCTCTGACTTTGAAGATCTCAGTGCCTCCTTCCGCAGCCTTTACAAGTCTGTTTTTGAGCAGTCCTTCAGCCAACAAGGTGAGTGCCCTCATGGGAGAATCAAGTGGAAAACTAATGGAAAGCCTAAGCTTTACTTATCAATGGGGCACATTGCAACAGGATGACTTTCAGAATGATTTTCCTAATGTGGGGTTGTTCTTAACAGTTTTCGGTATAGAGAATCCTTGGACACTAATTAGGTTTACAGAGAAATGAGCAAGTATTCAACAGGCTGCCTACCTTATAGTGCAAGTCTGTACTGAGCATTTTCATGGCCTTCTGCTTGAACCACATAGAAAAGGACTCATTTCATATTCAGAAGCACAGCCTGAAAGTTCATGTCTTAAATATTTCATCAGGGGATGTAAAAAGACATCACTGCATTAATACACCATCCTCCTATCTTTATATTTCTCAAATTACATGAAAGCTATCTGCATTCCGTCATGTTTGAAATGTTTCCTATGTAGGCTCGACAGAGGAGTAGCGGAGGTTACAGGGAGCAGAAAGTTCTCAGTAAATCTGTCCAAATGAGGTTCATTTGTCATTATGATGGGGATTTGTATGATATAATACATATGTAACGCTGGGTAGCTTTCCAAAAGCCTGAGTCCCTGCAGAACAAAATGCATTTTTGCTTGTAATCTGATTGACTGATAAACAAAGAGCACTTGACAAGTGGGGTTATGTGCAAAGTAGTCTGAGCTTTCTGTGTATAACCTACTTTCACAAATCAAATGCATTTCATGCTAATGTTTTCAAAGAGTTGCTCTCCTTTAATCTATCATCTATGTTTCATTAGTTGAAAGTTGTTACCTTTTTTATGCGCATAAAAGGGAAATCTCTTAGTCAGACAAGCTCTAGCAATTAAAAAGCGTAAATAATCGAGCTGGAGGATTTCACACTCCGCCGCTGTAGACAGTGAGCTAATTCACTGGCTTTGATAATAGGTAATGAGCTCGCATTATTTTTCTGGTGCCACGTTAATTGCTTTCTGTATTTCCCTGGTTGGACAATGGGCTTTCTGTGCTGATAAGCGATGCACCTTTGTCACCCCTGCAGTGAGTGTTACGTGCCGATTGTGGAGGTGCAGGGCTGGAGTCAGCTCTAAAAGCACTCCAGTGAAATAGGTTTACTGTGCCAAAGCTGTGAAGGACAGGGCCTCTTAAGACCACTCCCCGCCACTCAGATGATTGCAGTTGGGTGTGCAGATGTTCATGCTCCAGTCATGTCTGTTGAAGAGCCATGCAGCAGGAGCAGCAGCACAATGAATTTGTCAAAGACAATCCAGCGTTTTCCGCGTAGCTTAAGTGGAGAGGCGACGGCAGCTTGGGCTCATGAACCTCAGAGACACAAGTGATGCTGAGTCATTCCCTCTTACAACAAAATGGCAGCTGGTGTGTCTCAAGTGTAGAACTTGTACTTAAGAATGGTATGCAAGGGTCCTACTACTGTAAGATGTTAAGATATATGTCTGAAGTAGCTGGATTTACATGTGAAGACCCTGCTCTGTGTCTGTCATTATATTTCAAAGGCTCATTCTCAGTACAAGTCGACCACTACATCCTATTCTCACCAGCTCAAGCCAACACTAATATTTTTATTGTGCTTTTCATAAATTGTCATTTTCATTTCTTTTATTGTGAATTGTGAATATTAACCAGATAATTTTACTAGGACTTTATAACTTATAAATCAATATTTTTGTCAGTTAAACGCCTACAGGTTCATTCAGAACTCCTCCATTTTACAATGGTGACCTCTTCTCTTCATAGTATCCCCATGTTCTTTGTATATATTTCCCTTTTTTTCCCCATAGAACCTTTTAATCTTTAGCAGTCAATATGCTTTTCTGCTGTTTTTCTTAGTGCATGTCTTTTTAAATGCACTGTATAGGAGTAGCTGTCATTATTTATTTTTTCCTTTACATTAATAATAACAATGTACATTCTCTTCAGTTCTGTTGGTAGTCTAATACCAAAAGTTATACTGTGCAATCTACAAGAAAGTCTGAGAATAAATCTGTAAATTGTTAAATTTACTCAAATGGAACAAATCCATAATTTATATTTACCCACCAACTTGAACCAGTTATCAAAGCAATTTCTGTCATTTTCCTAGACAGAAAAAAAAATAGGTAACTAATAATTTTATCACATTCCCCCTTTTTTCTTGGTGTATTGTTTCTCAGGTCTAATGGGTATACCGTCAGAGTCCTCCCAGCAGACCCACACCTCCTGCTCCTATCAGCACTCTCCGAGTGGCACCATCAACAATCAGAACAGCCTGTCAAACAACCAACCCAACAGCCACCCAAACAGCCACTCAGCCAACAGTGGCCAGGTGCCACTGTCCCATCCTGCCCAAGCCCACCCTGGCCACGGCTCACCCCACGCACAGCACCTCCCACAGCACGGTGGGCCGCACAACCAACACAGCCAGCATGCCCAGCATAGCCAACACAGTCAGCATCAACAGCATCCACAGCACCAACAGCACTCCCAGCACCCGCAGCATGCTGCGCACTCTCAACACGGGCAGCACCCATCGCAGCACCCATCCCACGGCCAGCACCCACAGCAACACACGCCACACCCCTCCCAACACACGCAGCACAGCCAGCACCCTTCTCAACATGGACAGCAGCATCAGAGCCTCTCCCATCAGCCCCATCCTACCCAGCAACAGATGGCCTGTAACACAGGTAAGACTCGCTATCTGTCATTCTCCTCCGTAGCAGCGTCGCCGTTTTGTTTCCTCATCCCCTTCATCATACAGACACATGTGAACATGAGCAAACACATCCACATGTTTACGGCTGACTTTGTTTTGTATCACTCCTCATTTTTTTCTCATGGAGCATTGAGAAATTATTTTAGGTACTTAACAGTAAATCATCATTTGATTTATTATCTGTGTTTTAGTGAGAACAAAGCAATGCTGCATCCAGTGACTCTGCACAGCAGCCCTTATAGAGGAAAGTGGCTCCTCCTAGTGGTTAACACACAGAACTGAAACCTTTAACAGCCTGATAAACTGTTTTATTTGGTGTTACCTTGTCATTCATTAAGGTGCACCTTGAGACTGCCTTCACAACTATAAAAATGTGAACACAATGTACGGCTTTATATCACACTCGATAAATGACAATTGAAGCGGCAGTAATGTGCACTTGTCAGGAAACTGTGCGATTTGGACTACATGTATTTACCCCAAGAGTGAATTTTTAGAAGCAAAATGACTTGTGTGCTTCTTTTATGTTGTACTGTTACAGATAGTCTGCTGTGTCTGTTTGCAGGTATACTGTCTGACTGGTACCCAAATCTGGATGCACTGAAAGAAAGCTGTCGTATTGCTAGCAGCTATAACTGGGCTGATGTCGACCTTTCACCTTTCCAAGGTGCGGTACAGACATTATTAGTAGATGTGACTGTATCTAAAAAAAAAAAAAATTCTAATAGTACATTAATTTATTTTTGTGTCATTGATATTTTTTTTCAATCTTGCGCCTGTGTCAGATCTGCCCTTTGTTGCCACATACAGTATGAATAGAATAAAAAAAAAAAAAAAACATTTATAGTGAGCTGATAGTAGTGTAGTGCCCTAGCTTTTGATTGAGTGCTGAAGTGTTGACACCGAAGTTGATTATGAGTTTAATTAAACTGAGCTCTTCAATTAAATAACACTGCCTTCAAGTTTAATTACCAAAACACTGAGCTCAGCAGGTCAGTTTATCCAATTATAGTCTAGGATTGCAAGGTAGGATGTTTTTAAAT
Organism: Maxillicosta whitleyi; assembly: GCA_029822895.1. NCBI lineage: Eukaryota > Metazoa > Chordata > Actinopteri > Perciformes > Neosebastidae > Maxillicosta > Maxillicosta whitleyi. Next base: position 7,662,171 of record JAPSES010000211.1, read on the forward strand.
ATCACCCACTGAAGGTTACTGACATAATGAAAATATATTACGAGAAAGTTTTTGCTTCATGTGAGTAAATTACTTTTTCGTTTACTAAATTTATACTCCTTAGACAGTCAGCTGATGCAGTTTCACACATTTCATTGTCACAAAAGCATCTTAGTGTCATGAGCTTTAATCTGGTGTGATCTGATGCGACTGTGGTTGTGGTGTGTTGAAATGTACATATGTGATTTATATTCTTAAGGATTGAGAGAGAGTATGAGACAAGCAGAGTTGAACAATTGGTCCCTGGAACCCACCCAGATTGCGGACCTGTGCTCATCCATCAACCAGTTTTTTGCCCGCACCGGCGTAATCCAGCCACAGGGGGCAGTGCAGTCTCCTGTCTGTCACAGCTCCATGCACCCCAACAAACCCAGCCAGCACCTAAACACAGGTTTGTCTCCTTGCTGCACATTTTGTTGGGAACTGAGTCGCTGGTTTCACTTTGGTCTACAAGTCTTGCAATTTTTGAAAAAGTTTCTAAGTGAAAGAAATAAATGGTTATTTAGCTTTTTGACATTTACTTCTCAGCCCTCTTGTATTTTTATGAACTTTTGTTTCCTTCAAAAGCTTGAATATTCAGTATGAAATCTGCAGCTTCTGACTGCAATTTCTTTTTTCTAAACCTTTATGTCTAAAGAGTGTATAAAAATAAACTCATAAGTCTGTCTGGTTTATTTATCGCATTTTATCCCTCTGTTACTTAAAATGCAAGCAGTGTAGGTTTGCTGAACAGTCTGGACTCTGCTCATGCCCTGTGCTATTCCACAGGTGTCGGAAATGAAATATGTAATATAGAAAACTCTGTGTCATTCAACTCCTGCCCACACATTTTAAAACAAACTCGAATATTTCAGAGGACTGTTACCTGTTTGGGGACACGCCATAAAAACAGTGTAGCATTTCAATTTTTATTTAGCAGCAGGATGAGTGTCCAGCCTGAATTTCTATGTAAATAAAAGCATACATCATGGTGTGACACCGATGGGCATGCTGTTATTGGAGTTTGTTTACAGATGTTCAGTGACAGTTCATAGAGTACACAGTCTCCTGCAAACTCAATTGGCTTAGATACATAACTTAAATTGAAACTGAAGCTTTAAAAGAAACTACAGATTTGTTTTTTCATTGATTCTCTCTGCAGGTAATCTCTACATGGATTCCAGACAGAGTATGACTATGATGGGTCCTCCAGGATATCCCCACATGCCCCCCATGAGCAGCGCAGGACCCACTATGACAGGTGACGCAAAGCCAACGCACACATTATGTCACTATATTCATCCTGTTTTTATGTACAAGAATGTATTATTTTTTTCCATCCTGACCTGCTGAAACCCTCTCCTCTTCATCTCCAGGACACCATGCACAGATGAACCAGCAGCACATGATACCTACCAGAAACTTCCAGATGCATCGCATGCCAGCTGACGACATCCAGGATGATTTTGACTGGGACTCCATTGTCTAGCCCTAGACCCCCTCCTCACAAACAAAAGGAAAGGGAGCGAGGAGAGGAGGAGGTGGAAGCCAGAGGAAGCCAGGCTGAGCTGAAAGGCCACAGGAGGAGGAGGCCACTGTGGGTGGGATGCAGAAGAACATTTGACAAGCTTTGGAGAAAATGGACTACGAAAGAGTCCTGACATTTTTACAAAAGCAAAACATAACTAGGAAATGTTACTTTGAAGACAATCATATTTAGTCGGACATGTTAAAGTGATTGATTAAGTACTTGTCTAGAGGCAAGTAGAACACATTCACGTCTAAACCACATGCTCCTCAGCTCCTCAGCCAGCCCTCTCCCCGTCCCTAGCCAGCAGCCTTCCAAAGTCCGAACCCCCTCCCCCCGCTCCGTAACTGTTATGTGATTTGAGCGACGTGTTCAGCTTGTAATTCTTCTCGTGTTGACATTGGCCTCAGCTGCCTCTTGGATGAGTTTATCTCTCTTTTTTAACTTTTTGTTTCATTTTTGTTTTTAACAAACACAGGCCGTCTCTGTGAGTAATGTGATGGTGCTTGTTGGTCACTTTTGGGAGAAAGTGGGCCCCACTGTGGCTGAATTGGTGGCAAAGTTAGGTTTACAATAGCGGAGGTTCTGAACAGGGTGTTAAAAGTAAAATCAGGTTTGACATTAAACAAACCAAGAGACAGTGGGAGAGCGTGAGATCACACAAAGTGTCATGATCTGTTATCATAGCCAACAAATGTGATCCAACCAGTAATGGGAGTACAGCACGTTTTTTTTTTTTTTTTGTTGTTGTTATTATTTTTATTTTTTTCTGTCTCAAGCACTTCAAGATGAGTGATTATGATGAGTGTGAGTAGATGGTGACGTTTTGTGACCTTTTGGATTAATTTATCCCAAAGTAATCCAATGTTTATGTTCTCTTTGTGCATCCATAATGGTTTTTTTCTCCACCAGTCAGAAGCTTTTGTACCTTAATGACAAAACAAATGAGTAGTGTCTCATCGGTTTCAGACTAATAACATGTTGATCATTGATGTAATAGTTCATCATTTGTGTTTTCTTTCTGACAGTGATCTGAAAATAACAACATCAGTTTCACGTTTGTATTTAAGGTCCAGGACCATTTGATCAGCCCAGCTTAGCATGAACATTGGAGGCATGGTAGAACATGTAGCTTTGCTTTGTCCAAATTTAACACAAAATGTCCTGTTTATCTTTATTCTGCGATGAAAATAGAAAAGTATTGGTGAGTAACAGCTAAACACATTGACTTCTCAGAGTACTGCTGTCACATGAGGCTGCCACATCAGCGCTGGGTGGGTGGATACTTGTCAAGACATAGTTACTCTAACTACCAAAAAACAACCTATTTTTATTATCATGTTTTCTATTTAATTGTACTTACATAGTTTGGTACACATTTTTTCCTTCTGAACAGAGCAAGTCTTATCCTCCTTTCAGTCTTTATTTTAAGTTCTGCTAAACATTCTTATCTCTATACAACAGTATTGGTCTCATATAAGACAGCAAATATACATGTTCTCCAAAAGGTTTAAAGCTGCAGGAGCTGAAACCAAGGATATAAACACTAGAAATTGAAAGTACACACCCTCCTCCGTCAGTGCTTTCCTTTTGGTCCAAATCAATAGACTACATCTAAATATACAACCCCGTTTCATACTGTCAGTGGAAAACTGTAGCCACCGTAGACAGAATTGACAGACTCTTAACAGCAATCCATGATTACAGCTTTTTACCACTTATTTAACCACATACCCCCCAATACCACCACCCCCATGAAAACACTTTTCACCAGAGTGAAGGTCTAATACAGCCAGAGAAGGCGGTAGAAGTATTGTTTCCTCTTCGACGCTTAATGATCTAAGAAAAGGTAATGAGGGAGTTTTAGCCCAATGATAAAAAAAAAACAAAAACTATCCAGCACTGCAGCTTTAAGTATCCTTCTAAACAAACTAGTATGAGCCTAAAACGGTTTGCAAGAAAATTATTATGAATGATACTCTTAAAGCGTATTGACGTGGTTAAATACATTTTTAAAGCATCACATAACATTTATTAATGCTTGTAAATTTTACAAGTAAAATGTAAAATGCTTCTTCTAGCGTGTCAGAAATTGTCAGAACAAACCTTTTGTAAGAATCAACTCATTAATGATCAATAGGTTATGCATCATATATTTAATGTTGTCTAAGGCAGTTTTTTTTTTTTTTAATTTGTACCATAGGTTACGTCCAAATACCGTGTCATTTTCCACAGAGTGTGCATCAAAGTGAGGTTTTGATGCTACACTAAGCCTGTGTTTATAGCCATTTCTGACATTTTCAATATTGAAATATGATTTTTTTTTTTTTTTTAAATAACTGCCTAATGTTTTGTTGGGATAGGATAGCATAAAATTTTGCTATAATAACAGATTAAGAAATGTGACTCATAATACAGAACAGTGTGTATGTATGCTTGTGTGTGAGTGTGTGTGTGTTTTTGGTTTTATTGTAATTGTAGGGCTATGATTGATTGCTGCAATCATCTCTATGCTATCTATGAGCACAAAAGCAGATGCACACAGTGATTCAAGACTAGATTTGAAACATGCGTTTATGTGGGAAGGGTTTCTCAAGCACAGAACAGGCAGATGTGCGGTTCTGGAAACCTGTCCTCTGTGTCCTGTAACAAGTGACTCCTCCCTCAGACAGGTGCTGAACTTTAGAGACACTATGTTAAAAAGCCCTTTGCACATTTACACTTTTTTGTTGATCTTAACCGTTTTTAAGATGCAAAGCACCTCCTGGATACAGAGAGCTCCTCACTCAGCCATTCATTCATTTCTTCATTCACTCAGTCAGACTCTCTGACCCCTAGTGGTCATTATGAGGCATCGTCTGCTGCTGACGGTAAACAGGATGAATTCTGATCTCCGCAATATTTCTGAACTGTACTGGGTGCTTTGCATCTGAGACACTGTGTGTCCATGTTTAAGATCACTGAGCTTGTTGGGACTCCAGTAGTGACCGTAGTTTGATTTCATATTTGGATGACAATCATTGATTCTTTTTTATGATATTGCATAATGTCTTTGTTATTGTGAGAAAAGGCACTTTCAACTCTCACATGACTGTTTATTGGAGATTGCAGAACCATACTTTTAGACACATAGAAGGTCATTTGGAGCTAGATGCAGCCCAGTTTTATACTGTAGATCTTCTGTTGAACTGTACAGTGTAACACTGTGCAGGTGAAGTCAAGTTCTCTTTTTTCACCTGGTGATACTGCCATTTTTTATATTTTCAGCTAATGAGTTTATTTTCTCCTACTGCTTGTCTGCTACTCCTTATTCTTGCTATGTTCTCTTTGTATATGGGATGTCTGCTGTCTGGAAGATCGCATTGCCTGTGGATCTCAACCATGAGTTGTGTTTCAACTGCCACAATTTCATTACTAGTGCTCAGTATTTAGTTGAGTGACCCAAATCATTTGAGATACTCCTCCAGTAAGTGAAAGCGACTTTCTTTAGATGAGTGTGGGCCAAAGGACTGCAATTGAAGGCAGCAGTGAAAAAGCGAATCAGTGACTATTCATTAGGACTCTATGGACCGTAAATGGAGAACATCCTGTGGGTCTGGGGTTGGTGTGAAGGCTAAGTGGGTTTCAGTTCTTCCAGGTGAAGATACTATTTATAAAGCACCCAAGCAAATCAGCCTTCACAGGAAAACACACAACGGGGAAAGAGTTAAACAAACGGATGAGATTAAAAGGGAAAAAAGTGAAGACAATGACTGGATCACAATCACATTTTTCATTTATGTCTGTATGCGTGTGTGTATTTGTGTGTTTGCTTGTGTGAGTTTAAGTTCTTTTTCAAAAGACAATTATGTTTTTAACTACCGCTGGACATGTACCTGCCAGAGAGATTACTATCATTGGGGGAAAAAATGAAAAGATAAAAAAAGCCTTGTTACAATATGGGAGAGAACTGCCAACAAGTACTGCTGATTGGGGCCTATTTTATTCAGTGCTGGTGTGTTGTTGTGCTTGTACATATATGTCTTTTCAATCATCCCTTTTTTCCTCTTGGGGGTGGGGTATCAAGGCAGGGGGTGGGTCTTATTCAAGAAAGAGAGGAGGGAAAAGAATAGAGTATTTTGTTATCGTCCAATCAGAGGGTGACAGTATGTATATATCTATATTGTATATATGTGATGAAAATGCTTTTTGTGTGACACTACCTTTTACCTGTACTATGGTTCTACATTCAGTGTTTCAGTGTTGATAATATATATTTGGTTTGTGTTTTATTTTTGTTTGTTTTTTTTTTTGATTTTGTCTTTGTCATTTCTTGTATTTTTTTCCTCCTATTTGTCCTCTTTTTGTTTATTGCACGGTTTATTACTTTTGTTGTCCAATGAGGTGACACAGCTACTCTTTGTATTCGTTTAGTGCTGTAAAATAACTCAAGTGTTATTAGAATTGTCGATACCACCGCCCACCCCACCCCCTTCCCCAATATGCATGAATGGCACTTAAAAGAAATAAAATATGGTAACTTCACTGTGGAATAATGTGCTGTTTCAGCTTTTTCTTCAAGCAGAAAATAGAAATTGAATGTTAAGTTTTCTAAATGACACTAAGAGAGAACAAATGTTTAAAGAGCTCCGTCCGCTAAAAACCATGTACGCAGCACCCCAAGCCATGAAATTTGACCTAAATGGCTTTATTTGTCATTGAAAGGTTAACCTACAGACAAACGATAGGATCAGAGCAGAAAAAATTATCTACGTCACAACGTTGTAAAGCCCTGCCCAGAGCTGTGTATGGTACGCCCACGGGCTCATCCCAGAGGAAGAACAGCGGACAGAAGCTAGGTGATGCATTAGCATTAGCCTACCATTTGGATACGCTCTTCGACAAACGAATCGGAATTGGCTGTTCACCTTCATCTTCATCCGCCAGTCGTTTAACCACAGACCCTCTTCTAGCTTACAGAAAACAGCTTCAAGCAAGAAAAATAGGACATCATTTTTCACAGAAATGACGCACAGTGCATTCAACCATAGTGGTGACACAGCAATATGAATAAAATAATGATAGAAGTTGACCTTTAACAAATTATACATTAAAAACAGACAACATAAAGACTGTAACATTTGAACCTTTCATTGACGTATACACAGACAAACGTGAAGATCAGATATTTCAGGCTGTGTACACATGCAGGCATCAGCCAGCTTTGGCGATATTTATGTATTTTTGGTTTGTTTTTTTGCAAGTTTGTAATGTGCATAGATATTTTTTTCTCATTCTGATTTCATTAGATATAACAAGAAAACAGGAAATATGTAGGATATTAAGACGCATAGAAATCAGAGTTAAACAGCCTCTACAGACAGTATTTAGAGCAGAGGTCTCAAACATGTGGCCTGTGGGATGAATTGGTGAAATGTAAAAATTACACTGAAGATATGAAACATTTTAGTTCAGGTTCCACATACAGACCAGTTTAATCTCAAGTGAGTCAGATCAGTAAAATACTATCATAAACGTTAAAAACAGTCTTTACTCCAAAATTTTCTCTGTAAATTTAACCATTTTCATGTCATTTTACTGTATTTGCACTAAAACTATCATTTCACAAAACACGAATAACCTGAACAAATATGAACATTTTTAAATGTCTGAGGTGCAAATATATCAATATTCTCCCTCTTATTAAATGTTTTGTGTATTTGTTGATCCACTGTGTGTGTATGTAAATGATGAACTGAGACATAATATTGTTAAAATTACACTTAGTTTTCTTAAGGAATTTCAGTTTGTTCATGTTATTCACATTGTTGTAAAGGATAGCTCATAACTGTGGGCATAACTTTATTTGCTCTAAAACATAGGAGAGATCATTTGGTGTTAACATTATTTATATATTATTATTTCATTATTTTATTGGTCCGGCCCACTTCAGATCTAATTTGGTTTAATGTGGCCCTGAACTAAAATTAGTTTTGACGCCCCTGTGAACCGTGTTCTTAAAACTAAGGCTATGTTCACACTGCAGGCAAATGTGATCCAAATCCAATATTTTTGCCATTATGTGACCTGTATCTGATCTGTTTAAATCTTGAAGAACACAAATCAGATTTTTCCCAAATCCGACCCAGACCACTTTCATATGTGTTCCTAAATCTGGTACTTTGTAATGCAACTTCAGTCTGAATGGCCAGGTCACATTTATCCGACCTTTACATCATTGAAATGCGACAAATATCAGGATTCTGCATTCCAGGAAGAGCACTGATGGGAAAAACATATTTATTCCGTAAACACAGTGTGTACCTGCGTGGTCACGTATTAAGTCAGGACCTCTTTTGCGCATACGGGTCATTTCAGGGTCACATCCAGTTCATACTCAAAACTGATAGAAGTTACGTTTAATGTGTATTTAATTTATAATGTATTTAATATGAAACAACAAAGACATTAAAGTCATGTTAAGTACAAAGGAAGGTCATGATAAATACTTGATAATGAACCTAGTCTTTAACGCTGTACGCATTTCCTCTACATCCTGTTTGAGTCTTCAGAACACTTATGAGAGAAAGGAAATTCACCGTCTTCAGATTCCATTGTTTAACGGACCAGGATATAATAAAAACTCTTCTGGTCTTTCACTGGGTTCTAAAATTATTTAACAACACACATCATATTTTACTTCACTATTATTTATTCAACAAAACTGAAGCCAAAATTACGACGAAGCGTTAGGGTCATTCATGAAGGAGAAGATATTTTTTGATATGACGAGATTAAAGTCAACATGTCAACATTAAAGTCGGCATGTCGACATTAAACTCAAAATTTCGAGAATAAAGTTGAAATTTGATGTCGACTTTAATCTTGATGGGTCGACTTTAAACTCGACATGTCGACGTTAAACTTGGAAATGTCGAGAATAAAGTTGATGTCCCATAA
>JAPSES010000211.1:7680196-7707332 GCA_029822895.1 Maxillicosta whitleyi
AGAGATTTAATCGATGAAAACAGAGATGTGGTCCAGTAATTCTGCTTTCTTGATGTGTAAACTGCATTTATCAAGAGCTGTTTTTTGTCATGAGAGGCTCTCAAACTAGTGGTGAGAGTCATTTCGCACCTGTGCCTAGTTTTGCATGCCTCACTGGTACATCACAGAACACAGTGGTCTTTTGTCATGTTAGGCACAACAGCATCACTATGGAAATAATTTGCAGCAATTGTTTTTACTTTGTATTTTCATTTTAGCTCAGAAATACCCACGGTGTAGCAGAAACTACACAGTAAAAAAAAAAAACTGTTAATTTAACTGTTAGAGTTGACTTTAACTCTTTCTGATAGCATTTAAATTAGACTCTATGGCCAGTGTCAAATTTTCAGAGTTGTCTACTTAATTTGGTGTCAATTAACAATGAAATGTGTAAAAAAATAAATAAAAAAATTAACACTTGCTTTGTGCTTTTACCCTTCCCCTCTGTCTAATAGGGAATTGTAACAACACTATCCCTTCACATGCATGCGTCAGAGGGGTAGGGGTAATGGGTGAATTAGGATTCAGCCTGGGTTTCAATCACCTTTGTTTATGTTTTTCCTTTGAAAGAACAAAGTCGTGCCATTGTTAATATATTTAGAGCCTTACAGTGACAATAAGGTAAGACATTGTCAAATAATTTTAAAAAGCCACTTAACATTGTACAACAGACATATTAACCTAAATATACCCCCCCCCCCCCAAACCTCTGTACATAAAATAGAACACAATAAGTAAAATGTCAAGTACCCACCATGCAATGTGGCAAACTGGTGCCAATCATCACTCTGTAGAGCTGAATATTACACTGTATCTGTGCAGAATTTTACACTGACTTGTAACTCTACTGTTAGAGCTTCTTTTACTTCCCATAGAGTATAAAAACTCTATCTAGGTTAAAATAGTTTGACTCTGAAATATTGACACTGCATTTTTTACTGTGCATGTGTGAATTCATTATAAGTTTCTGAGTCCTGCTGCTTTTTAATCTCAGTTTTTACATGTATCCAAGTAAAACCTCTGCAGTGTTAAGTTTGTAACACACTATAACCCTGATGTTTACTGTGTCACAGGCCGTGGTTGTTTGATGTTGTAGACTTCTGGAGGTCATGGCTATTATTGGAGGGACAGTGGAAAGTTTAGATGAAATTCCACTTCATGTGTGGAAAAGTCTACCTGACTGTTTAAGTCTTGGACCTTCTGCTGTAAATCAAAGCCGCATTGGTGAGTAAATATGCACCATTACTGTTCAGATGAGCCTGACTCCATGAACAACTTTACAGAGATGTTGATGTAAACTGTGCATTTGTGATACCAGACCGCTCTGATTCATTACAACAGACACTTTACAGCCTCAGTAAATTGTCAAAGATGCAGTTTATCATGTGGTGTGTAAAACCTGAAACTTAATGTAGAGTTACTTTTACTGCACAGCACCTTAATATGACAACGATGATGTAAAAATTAACATATATTGTTTAAATCTTTGTATTTGACTGCTTTAACTTATCTAGTTTTTTGTGTTTATTATAGTTCCTTCATGTTTAACATTCAGTAAAAGCATTCCTGTAAATTCATGAACTGTTAAGAATAATAAACATCTAAAAATAAAATAGAATAGTCTTTATTGTCATTACACCAGTTATGCAGTGAAATTGCAGGTGGTGTCTGCCAGCGACAGTGCACTTACACCTAAATGGAGATATACTGTATGAAAGGCTAAGATTAAAAAAGTTCAAAATGTGCAAATGCAGCAATTTGTCAACATGATTTCATGATTTGCATAAATATACACACCACTTTTAATTAGTGTTATCTGTACATATTATAAGCTTTCCACATGTATGTTCATACTGCGTCAAATACCATGTGATTAGCAGTTAGGGTTAGCAGTTATGGACATGTAAACCAGAGATATTGGCATAAATTGACACGTGATCAAATGGCGTTGAATAACATGCAAATGGATGAAAATGCGTACGTATAGCACGCCAAATGGTGTAAGAACTGACATGACATGCAACATGATTTAATGAGATCAGTCTACATCCCAAAAGCATATTCATCAAACATATATTAACCAGATACTTGCCAAGCTAATTCCAGTATTAGATAGATTTTGGGCTTGTTTTTTAGAGCCATGCTTTCTAATTGTACACATACTAAATGAGACTGTTTTTACTGAGAGACAGCGGGGTCTGATCAAGCGATGCTACATGGTCACATTTCATGTTCAACAGTCTCTTGTCATGTAAGCAGAGTAAGTTATATGCATGTCCTATACATATGTAAGTAGGTATTTTTTATGTTACAAAACACAAACAAAATTTGGAGAGATAGAATTGTAATTACTGCTCAGTAACATGTGGACATGAAACGGACAAATTTTTTAAGCTTTACGCAAACATTCAAAACATGCAGTTATCATCAGAAATTCATATCAAGTAGGACTAAACCTCTTAGATATTATGTTCAACTATGCTGAAAATACATTTTGGATTAAAATATTTAAAAAGTCTCTGTTTTATTGACATGAAAGTGTTGTATCACATATCACCATTGTATACATAACCCAAAATGTTGACTTGTTTTTCAAAGGAGTCATATTTTGCTAAACCCACTTTTATTAGTCTGTGGTTCATTTTGCGTATTTGGACTCTAATAGTTTAATAAAGTTTGAATTTGAACCCTCAAGGTGCTAAAAACTATTTTTATATTAATTCAGGCAAAAATCGAGTGGATTTCTACACTAATTTGTTACGTCTATAACTAGTTACATCACAACATTTGGACATACAAGATTAAGACTTTCGACGAACATTTCTTGAAGTACGTTATAATTGTTTGTCAGCAGCGGTTGTAGTCCATACTGAAAATATGTTGAAACTTCGATTACCTGATTGCATAAAATGTAAGAGGGTAAGGTCATTTGCATTTAAAGGACCAGCATTCAAAATGACCTTTCTTATGTCATTTGTCAAAAATAGGGTTGAAGTTGGACCTGTGGAGTTGAATTAATGAAGAATTCAGACCCAAGCATAACATTTAAAGTTTATGTAGACCACAGGGAAATGTTTTAAAATGCATAATTCCATTAAAAAAAGCTAAATATCACTACAATAAAACAACAACCAGATATAATCACAATGCTTTATTTAATGTATTTAATACAAACACAGTGTTATTTCCAACTTGTCCTGGTCCATACTGATATAGGTACATTACAAATAGAGTAATTTCTCAGTAACATTTTACAGATGGTGTTTTTGAATATGACCAGTGTATGAATTCACAAACTTCATCATTCAGAATTTTAATTTCTCAGAAATAGACAGTCTTTTGCATGTCTTTTTGTTGATTCAGTGCAGCCTAGCAAAAGGTTCAGAACTTCTCCTGTCCTGTGTAAATGGTATTTTAAAAAAGATAAAGGCTCCATAAAATGGAGATCTTTTAGCTAAAAAAATTAACCCACTTGATAATTGATGTGTGCAGATGTACTCTTTCATGGTGTTCTCTTTTGTTGATCAGACACAATTGTATTAAATTCTAAATGTATCTTTATGTTTTCAGGGGTCTGGGCCACTCGGGTCATTCCTAAAGGCGAGAGGTTTGGCCCGTTTGTGGGAGAGAAGAAAAAAAGGTCCCAAGTGACCAGTAATGTTTACATGTGGGAGGTATGTTACAGCCTCCTTTCCCTAAAACACTCACAAGTATGTTTACTGCATAGTTAAAATTAGTCTAACTGCATTCTTATTCCACTGTCACACCTTAAACACCGAGCTTGTGTAACTATTAAATACCTCTGAACAAACCTTCTTACACTATGGTTGACTAATAGCTCCATTCTAGTAAAACAGAATAATATAGATAATTGTCAGTAACTTCTTGTCTGTGCTTTGTGTGTGGTAGGTCTATTTTCCAACGCGGGGCTGGATGTGCGTTGATGCCACAGATCCCATGAAAGGAAACTGGCTTCGTTATGTGAACTGGGCTCGTTCTGGTGAAGAGCAGAATCTATTCCCGTTGGAGATCAACAAAGCTATTTACTACAAAGTTTTACGGGTAGGTTAAAGGCCCATTTATGCAGCTTACCATGTCTTATGAATTGTTCAGATGAATAAAAAGGATGTTTAGGAATAAAAAGTGCCAGGAAGTGGATTCAAATCTGACAGATTTTGGACATAGTGGCATCCATGTGTTGTAAATAATCATTGGCACAAATATATTTTTAGTATATTGCAGAATGGTGGAGTGGCTAAGATATAAAGACTAATATTATTGTATTAAAAAATGTAAAGCGGATCTCACATGTCAAAGTCACCTAAGGCCAAATGGGCTGCTCAAATGTCACTTATTTATTTTTCTCACATCACAATAGAAATAATTGGGTTAGGGTAACAATAGAAGGCCCATGCATTTTAGTACAGAGCCTTTCTCAGAGAGCTTCAGGTTTATGTGTTCAGCTCCATGATATACACAAGAGAAAAGTTAATACACAGCTGAGGTTTGGACTGGAGGCTGACAGGGTTTTGTGAATGCTGTGGGATGGGATTCAGTTTCAGAACGGGTAGAACTCAGCAGGAATCATAACAGGTTTCATTTTTATAAATGTGCAAGTGCAATGTGCAACTTGATGTTGATAATAAATTATATAAAAAAGTAGTGCTGACAAATGAATAAAATTTCAGATTAATCACACAGTTGCTGTGGATTAATCTTGATTAAATATCGTTAAAGAAGGAATAAAGAAAGAAGGGAATATGCATTTAACATGCTTGTCACAAGCTGGGCAACGTGTTAGCCAAAGTACTGGTAGAATTCTAGACTAATGAATGTTTCATGTTAATGTAATATTTTAAGGTGGAAATGCTTTGGTGAAAAGAAAACTCCTTCTTGCAGCAGGTGCATAATACTTTGTTGGTCCACTGTTCTGTCTTGTTTTTTTTTTGTTTTTGTTTTTTTTTGGGGGGGGGGGGGTCCTCATATTTCCATCCAGAGGGCCAACGTGCTGTTTAGTGTCTTCCATCTTTATGGGTCGGTTCTGCTGCGTGTCTCTACTGCAGCAACTGCCCATTAGTTCATGTGCGACACTAACTCTACTTGGACAAACTGCCTGAAATGCATTGGCAGAGACATTCAGAGACATTCTGTGCTGCGGATGGGTTAATAGTGTTCACATTTTTAATCAGATTTATCATGATGATGGATTAATCCACTAAATCCATTAAATCCATTAATTATTAAATTTGACAGCCCTAAGAAAAAATAATTTCCTACAACATCTGAACTGGGACAAAGTAACTTCTATAGATTTGGGATGGAACAGGAGTCAAAATCCATTCCCTTTTCACCCTCATTTTTGAAACTAATGATTTTGGAAGCAGTCACTTTTCTAATTCGATGTTTCCCTCCAGTAGGCATACTATATGTTACAGAATTACAGCAAAGTATTATGGTGTCTGTGCTTGGAGTCATATTGTCTAGATTTGCTACTAAATTAACAAATTACAAAATAAAATGCTTCATAATAATGGCATGTTTCAAAGGCTACATGCAGTGTGCCTAGAAAAACTAGTCTGTCTCTAAATAGCATTTCTGATTCTGTAACTTATTTTACTGAAATCAGAATCCTAACGCTTTAGAGGAAAGCCTGATTACAAATTTGGAACCGGAATGCCTGATTTTAGTTAAAGTATTGTAGACAAAACTTTTTTTGTATGAACTTAAGCCCTCAAACATCCTTTTTGAATAAAACATAACATAATACATAGCATGAAATGCAGAGGGTTTAAAACTGAACTAGAAAAAAGTCAAATAAAAGTAGAAAATAAAGTAAATATATGGTGATGGTGAAATTGACCAAGGTTGGCTTAACAGAATAGATATGCAGTAACCTAAATACAGCTTTGTGTGGATTGATGGTCAGCCTCCTTCCATTTATAAATGTATTTAGAAACCTCAGTAGAAAATGTGTCCTGCACTCCTGAAATACTTTTCCTCTGTGGATTATTAAAATACCTGGTGAAGGTGTGTGTGGGGTTTTTTTTCTTTCTGAGTTGCATGAAAGCTGAGCACAATCTAAGGCTATGTTCACACTGCAGGTTTAAGTGCTCAATTCAGATTTTTTTTTTAAACTGAAATCTGATATTTGTGTGTGTGGTTGTTCCCACTATAATTTAAATGCGACTGCCATCAAATTCACATGCAAACAATGACCTGCATGTGGAGAAGACATGACGTGTAGCACACTTCATTTATGGGAATAAGTATATATAATTAAATTAAAGTGGATCTTGCCAGGTCTCACCTCCTCTAGTGCAGATATAGGACTGTGCGATAATAGAGAGGTTATATCACATTTCAGTGACGAAACAGTCTGTTGAAATTCAACATGGCTGCTCAGTCTGACACCACATTGCAGAATCAGATATGTATCCGATTTATGACCGCATGTGAAAGAGGCCTGGGTCCGATTTATGTTGTTCAGACCGTCATGAAATAAAATCAGACGTGGGTGACATATGCTACACTCCCACTAGTGTAAAGCAGAATCTATTTCCGCTGGAGATCATTGAAGCTATTTACAACAAAGCTTTAAGGGTATCTGAGAAATGCACTTTGGGTATAATACCGTCAGTGTGTAATAAAGGGCAGATGTAGGACGAGGTGATACAAGGAAAATAGAGGTTATGTCACACTATAAGAAAACTCTGATAATGTGTAAAAAGTCAAACAAGTAAAAGTCGGGCCAGAATGTAGTCGCATTGCAAAACAACTGATATGTATTCTGTTCAGGGCCGCATATGAAAGTGGCCTGAGTCTGGTTTGTGCTGTTCAAACCGTCATGAAAAAAATCAGACGTGGGTCACAAATGCTACACACACTCCAGTGTAGAGCAGAATCTATTTCCATTGGAGATCAACTAAACTATTTAGCACAAAGCTTTGAGGGTATCTGAGAAATGCACTTTGGATATAATACCCCCAGTGTGTTGTAAAGCACAGATGTAGGACTAGGTGATACAAGGAAAATCTGTATTAGGCTATGTTCAGACTGCAAGGTTTTTTGTTTTTTTTTTCATATGTGACCTGTACCCGATCTGTTAAAGAGTGTTTGAACAGCACAAATCCATTTTTTTTTTCTCCAAATATGTGATTCTAAGTCCATTACATTTCTGATATTTTGCAATGCGACTTAATTCTGAACAGCCAGGTTGCATTTATCCAACCTTTACATTGTTGAAATGCAATGAACATCACAATTCTGTATCCCAGGAGGAGGTGCGACAGAAAAACATATTTACTTCTGTAAATATAGTGCATGAATGCTTGGTTATGTATGAAGTCAGGACCTCTTTTGTGCATGCTGGTCACTTTAGGGTTGAATTCACTTCATACTCAAAACTGATAGAAGTTGTATTTAATGTGTAATATGAACGAGCACACAAAAAAAATCATCTTTTAACAAAAAAAAAAAAAAAAAAAATCCAAATTGTGCATCAACACCTGCTGTCTGAACATAGCCATGGAGAGGTTATTTTAGATTATAAGAAAACTGATATTGTGTAAAAGGTCAAAAAATTAAAAGTCAGCTAAGATTGAAGTCGCATTACAACACAAAATATGTATCTGGTTCAGCACTGGATATGAAAGAGGCCTGGGTCTGGTTTGTGCTGTTCAGACTGTCATGAATAAAATCTGACACATATGAGTGATTAAAAATTCTAATTTGGACCACTTATCCCTGCAGTGTGAAGGTAGCCTGTGATGGAGAAGTTCTGCAGATTTAGTAACTACATCCTTGTTCATATGAATGTGCAACTAAAAATAACCCATAGTCTATTGTGCAGGCTGCTGCAGATTATAGTAAAAACACTGTCAAATTCCATACCCCCCCAAGACAGATTAGATGCACAGTGGCCCAAATATCGCCCTTGCCTCTCAGCAAAGCGAGCTGTGATTGGTGGCCGACCTCATCTCTCATTGTTGTAGCCTATCGGGCCGGGAGAGGAGCTGCTGGTTTGGTACAGTGTGGAAGACAACCCTGAGATAACAGCTGCACTGGAGGAAGAAAGAGCCAGCAGTCTGAGCAGGAAAAATTCACCCAGGGCGAAGCGAGGTGAGGCCTGTCTTCACACTTTAACATGACGTTTCTGCTCGATTTCTGTCCTCTCCTCGGATGCCGGAGGGACTTAGTGTTGGGTTAGCTGCTGATTGCTTTCTTTGCAGCTGAGTCGAAGTTGTAGTACCGAGCTAGCTAGCGAATGAAGGAAGGCTAGTGTTGCTAATGTTACGATGTGTGGGGCTTTTCTCCACTTTCCTACACGACATGGAACTCGTCGCTGCGAGCGTATTTAGCACCGAAAATACACCGATAAACATTTTTTCCACATAATATTCGATGTAGCCTCTAAACGGGCGCACGGACAACTTTTTAACCAGCTTTTCCTCCTCCTCTGGCTCCTGACGTTGTCGAGGATGTGACCTTCCTTGAGTTCCCAAAGCATGAAAGCCATCCATCGGCCATCCTCTTTACTTGATGATGGCCTAGCAGGTTAGCTAACTAGCCAGCTGCCTCTCACAACTGCCGGCTAATTCCAACATATATCCTTGGCGTAACAGCCTAGATTATACTATTAGCTGCTTTATATCGCAGTGTATACTTACATTCTTGTCGTTTTGGTTTCTGAAGAACCAGTTCATCGAGTTATCAGACTTGGTGTGGCAGACTAGCATGAGGCTAAACGGCTAAGTGAACGCACGTACATCTCGGTGTACAGGAGCAGATGGCAAACTGTCTGGAGTACAAATAGCCCCAAAAACTGCTTATATCGATATGCTCTTATAAATACACATGTATTACAGCGGTATAGATATTATGCGGCGCTGTCTTAGCCCGAAAGCATTTGATGACTTTACCTATCAAACTAAAACAAATATTTAATTGAGAAGCACTTTCATAAATATAGAATATGTTTTAAAAATGATTAGAAATAATGTTATAGTTTAGTAATAAATGGTGTGATTAACCCGTAAATAAGCCTGTTTTGGTAGTTTCCGTGTATGAACTTTGGACATATCGTTTCCTTGAAAAGCAGCTTTATCGTGTGGATAATTCAATACTCTACTATTCAGAGAAAATGATGTTGATTATCAATACATTTAGATATCTAGATTGTTTTTAATCTGTTTATGCATCCTTAGTATGGAAATGAAGGAGCACTGCGGACGGTGTGTGCTGGAATATAGGCTACTGCTGGCTATGCTATAAAATCAGATTTACCAGAATCTAATCCACTTTGTTGATGCTACTTGATGGATGCAAAAGTAATTTTTGATTCTTTCTTATTGAATGGAATTGCACTAGCATCACATGAAGCTCAAGCTTATTATTTCTGCAGAATAGGGTAGAAAATCAGATTCGTAGGCTGTGTGCGGCAAGGTTGTTTTTAGTTATGCTGTCCCCAGTGTGAAGAGTTTGTTGATAAAAGGGGCCTCTCTTTATTTCCTGTGAGATAGAACGTTAGTTGATGTCAGTCTAACCTAAAGAGCCAGAGTCTCCTCCTGCAGAACACAGTGGCTTTTGGCAGCTGTGTATTGTCCTTATCTCAAGTGAACATAGATGAAGTTACAGTCCTGGATTTTCCCATCTTATTTATTAACCATCATGGTGTAAAAAGCTGATGTAGCCTATAGGCCTAGTTGGTGTACTGAACATTCACTGCTTGATGCTGATATTGGAAAAGGATGAGCAGGTAAAAAAAAAAACAAAAAAAAACCCAACCATATACCTGTGCAGTTAATTTATACAAATTTGAACAACTGTGTAAGTAGTTGTGCAGACTATGTTAGTCAGATGACTGACCTGTAGTGTGTGTTTCTCTGGTATGAATTAGGCTTTGTAGGCCAGGTCAGATGACCTTGTTGACACACTCCATTGATGACGAGGTGCCAGGGAAGCCTCTTGAGCCAGAGGCTTAGAAACTCAAAATAGTGTCATGTAAAAGATAGCATGGCATCTAGTGATCTCCATTATCTGTTATTTTATTCCAATTGTTGGTGATTAGGAGCTTAAACTCTGAATAAATGTGATTTTGCTGCATAGTAAGTAAGCTTAAATACAAATGAATTTTATGTAAAAACAGGTACTTGGATGCTGTCTTCATTCACTTTTTGTTAAACATTCATGTGGTGTGTAAACACAGGTCATTTAGCACAGGGTGTTCAGCACATAAGGTGAAAATAAATGTTGAATTTATGGCCTAATTAAAGTGGGAATAAGGAGAAGCAAACAGGCATATCTGTTGATCAGTAATTACTGTATTGGAGTGTAATTGACATGCTTTTGGTGTCAACTTACAGTGAAGTATTTTCCCTCGTTTACACCACACTTACAAAAGATGTGATGTGTTTTGAAAATGTTGAATCTGATTCTGTGGCAAGTATTTTATATTGCGGCCTATTTTTGTGCTTTTATTTGTAAACCTGTTTGTTCTTCAAGTCTGATGCAAAGTGATGTGTATGTTTGACTTGCAGCCAGAAGAAAGCTTCTTGAGAGAGCCAGACAGGCTGGTTTGGGTGGATTTAAGAAAACGAGTGTAGCCAAACTTACTATCAAGGAGATGTGGGATGGGGAAGAAGGTAAGTTACTTAACAAGATGGTTAGTCAGTACATTTGTGAAGGTAATTTAATGGCAGTTTTGTATGGAACTTGAGTTCTATCTAATATGAATAAATGTGATGTTTGTTACAAATGTCTTACAGGTCTGAATGAGGAGGACAAGAGGCCCTCGAAGGAAATTCAGGAAGCTCATTCCATGGAAAGCAGTGGCCCGAGAGATATGCAGGACATTTCAGAAGTAATGACTGACACAGGAAATGGGCAGGAGGAAGAAGAGGAAGAGGAAGAAGAGGAGGAGGAGGATGCAGACGAATTAGAGGATCGAAGTGTATTAGAGCAGCAAACTGAGCGTTCACCTGCTGCAGAGTCTGTGAAAAACTCACAGCCTAATGAAGAAACCCCACATTTGCAGTTCAAGTCAGAGTCCTCACTTCCAGGGCAAAAGCCAGAGATTGATCCTGACCTGGATCCTGACCCTGATGGGGACACTGAAGGTGATCCCCAAGCAGACTTGTTTCCCTGTCAGCACTGTGAACGGCATTTTTCCACCAGGCAAGGTTTGGAGCGTCATATACACATTCACGCCATCAACAACCAGCAAACACAGCTGTTCAAGTGTAGGTACTGCAGTAAATCCTTTGGCTCACAGGTTGGGCGTCGTCGTCATGAAAGAAGACATGAAAACGGGCTAAAGAAAAGGCCCGGTTCCCTAGCTGGAGCTGCCGGTCTCCTCAGCCCTGTGGCAAACACTGATACTTCAAGTCCTGATTGTACAAGTCCAACCAGTCACTATATAGCCATAGGGTCCCAGTTTACAGGGGGAGCTCTGCACAACTCTGAAATGCAGAGAAAGGAGTTGGGACCACATACAGACCGTCCCTTTTTAATGGATGAAAATGGAGAGTCAAAGGAACTCCATCCTTGCAAATACTGTAATAAAGCATTTGGCACACACACCAATATGCGCCGACATCAACGCAGAATACATGAACGTCACTTGTTACCGAAGGGAGTTCGCAGGAAAGGTATGCTGCTACAAGAGGCGCAGCAACAGCAGCCTGGTGAGTCCCCTAGCACCAGCCCTCCTCCCGTCTATGTGCCCAGTGCAGACACAGAAGATGAGGCTGACAGGGATGATTATGCAGTTGACATATCCAAAAACATCTCAGAGAATCTGAGCTTCTACATTGATGGCAAAATCGTTTCAACCAATACAGTGAGCAGCTGTGAGGTGATTGAGGTGGACTCCAGATCTGCTGCTCTGTTTGGTCTGGACACAGTTATAATCAGCCCAAACCAGATCAGTCAGGCAATAAAGGTGGAACAGAGAACGAGTACGACAAAACCGGTCTCCAACATAGGCCAACCAGCATCAAAAAGGAGGACATCCACACCCCCGCTTGTTCCCAACCTTAAAGTAGAAACCGAATCGCCATCTTTGACAACCTCCTCATCTTCGTCATCATCACCTTCTACATCTTCGTCATCTAACCTGTTAGTGGGAGGACTGTTCCAGCAAGCTACAGATACATCAGCATTTCAGCGAGAAAAAACTGTTTATCTCTCACCTAAGCTCAAACAGCTTCTTCAAACGCAAGATGTTCAGAAGTCATCCATCACTCTTGTAACAGAAAGTCATAGACTGCCTTCCCCGCTGTCACTGTCACCACTGCAGGCAGCTCCTGGCAGGTTTAAAAGAAGAACAGCTTCACCTCCGTCATCGCCACAGCTCAGTCCTGCATGTAAAGTGGAGAGCTGCAAAGCTGAGGTGGCAAGCTCATACACCCTTAAGGTGCCAAAACTGGAAAGCCAGAGTGCACCACCTTCTGGTAGCCTGCTGGAAAAAGATGATGGTGGCTCCCACAGCCCTTCTGAAAATAACCTGCATGGCCAGGCCTCATCTAGTAGTGGAGGAAATGCCTGTAATCAGCAGCCATTGGACCTGTCGAGCTCTGTCAGCAGAAGAAGTGACACTCTGAACAAGATGCTTGGGGATTCGGCTCTTGATTTAAGCTTGCATCGGAAGAGCACTGTCGAGCCTGAATTAAAGGGAAGTCCAGGACCCCAGCCACTGATCAAAAAGAGGAAGCCTAACACTAGCATGCTTGAAAAGGTGCTAATGAATGAGTATGTTGGTCTACCCATGGCTGCTGAAGAGAGCCCCTCTGCCTTAGCAAACATAAGTTCTTTTCATTCTCGCTCTCCAAATGTGTCGGAGTCTGCTCACCCATCTCCACCATCTTTGACCCCTGTCACCATGAACCCCTCTTCCCCTGGTATCTCTAGCGTGACATCCCCAACTCCTCCTCCCCCTGTACTACCTACAATTCCTTCCCCACCAGCCATGCCTAGTTCACCTCTTTCTCAACCTTCAGATTCTGCGACAGTGAGACCTCTTCCTGTCCTCTCACCAAAAATGTCTCCAAGATCAGTTGAACCTAAGTTGCTGTCAGACTCAGAGGAGGTCTTGTCAGCTGAAGAAAGCAGAAATGAGGAGGAGGAGGAAGAAGAGGACAACGTTTGTGAGCCACTGGACTCCCCAAGCCCTCAACCTAAAGATTCCTTTGATCCCTCAGTGACCCCAAGCTCACCAGAGCCTTCATCAGTAGATCAACACAGTCCAGATGATAATGTAGCTAAGACTATGACTTGCAGTGATCTGCTAAATGGTAAATTGAATCAAAACCATGATTCAGTAGCTGAAAAATCCTTCAGCTCAGACAGTGCAGCTCTCTCATCCCAGGCAGAATCCCCATCTCCTTCAACATCTCCCCCTCCTCCCCCTATATCACACAGCCCGTCCCCATCACAGGTTTCAACCACCACTCAGATTAAGGTAAAAGAGGAGCCCCTTAACGGTCTTGATGAGTTACCAGTTTCAAATTATGCCCCTCAGGACGTTGTCGACTCTTCACATCAGCCTGTTTCAGATAAACCCCTTGAGGAAAATGACTCGACATACTGCAAGACTTTTGTGTGTAATGTCTGTGAAGAGCCATTTAATTCCATCAAAGAACTCAGTGGACACATCATAGATCACGCTGTGGATTGGCCCTACAAATGCGAGTTTTGTGTGCAGCTCTTTGCTGACTCCCCAGCCCTACTCGGTCACCGGACGACCCTGCATGGAGTGGGCAGGATCTTTGTATGCTCTGTTTGTTCTAAGGAGTTTGCATTTCTCTGTAACCTTCAACAGCACCAGCAAGATCTGCATCCTAACGAGATGTGTTCACACACAACTGTAGAAAGTGGCAAACTTAGGCCACAAAATTACACAGATCCAGCCAGAGCCAAAGATGAAAGCAGCCCCCCAACACCAGCACCAGATACTTCTGATGAAACTGCTGTGCATAGCGATGATTTAGAAAAAGAAGAGCCTGATATTAATGGGAATCATGATGAGGAGGGGGCAGAGGACCCTAATGAGGAGCTGTACACTACAATAAAGATCATGGCATCAGAGGGAGGGAAGCCTAAAGGGCCAGATGTCCGCCTTGGTCTTAATCAACACTACCCCAGTTTTAAACCGCCCCCATTTCCCTATCACAGCCGCTCTCATGCAGGCTCTGTGGCATCAGCTACTAACTTTACCACCCACAACATCCCACAAACGTTCAGCACTGCCATTCGCTGCACCAAGTGTGGCAACAGCTTTGACAACATGCCTGAACTGCACAAACACATTTTGGCCTGTGCCAATGCGAGTGATAAGAAGCGTTACACTCCTAAGAAAAACCCCATCCCCCTCAAACAAATAGTCAAGTGTCCCAATGGAGTTGTGTCACCCACAGCAGCCATTGCAGGCCAGAGTCCTTTCCGTAGAATGGGTCAGCCAAAGAGACTTAATTTTAATCTTGATACTGGTAAAACAAAAATGAATGCCCTAAGTAAGAAGAAAAACCAGCTAGTGCAGAAGGCAATTTCTCATAAAAATAAAACTACGACAGCTGTAAAGAAGACTACTATTAAAGTTGAAACAGAGCAGGACTCTAACGTCTGCCCCCACTGCAGTCGTGAGTTTACCTATCCTGCAAGCCTCAATAAACATATGGTGGTCAGCTGTCCCATGAAGCCTGTTGTGAAAAAGGTGAAGAAAGAAGTGAAAAAAGAAGCAGTGTCTGTGGTTGATAAAAACATGAATCTAAGGAGGAAAGCTTCAGACTATGAAACACCACAGACAGAGCCAGAGGCCAAACCCCTCGGAAAGACCCGAGCTCGTAGCTCTGGTGCCGCAGACCCTGAACCCTCCCAGACCAGCAAAGGAAAAACTGCTGCTACACAGGGCCGAATGAAGCGGCCCGCCTCATTCCCGGCACCGGCATCTGTAAGCAAGAAAACAAAGAAGGGCCAGGTTCAGTCTCTACCTCCCACCCCATCACACCCAGACACTCCCAGTGACACTGCACAAAGACCAGCTATGAGAATGCAGCGCATGGGCAAGGAGGCAGCACCCAAGAGATTAGCAGAGGCCAAAACACCACAACAGCCGAAGAAAGAAGAGCGCTTCTCTCTTCGAACAAGAGAGAGAGTGGGTGGCCCAGTCACCAGGAGCCTACAGGCTAACACAGCTCCCTCTGCTGAAGTACAGACTGATGAACCATCACATCAGGAACCAAAAGAGACTCAGGTACGATGATGGTGTGTGTGTGTGTGTGAGAGAGAGAGAGAGACTTCTGTGCTGCTGTTTTAATTATTTATTTTGCTAATTGCTTTCTTGCTTAATAATAGGGTCTGTTAAATTCCATAGAATAACCTTTGGAATCTTTCAGGAGTAAAAGTGGCTTTTTTGAAATATAATGTATTAATAGTAGTAACAGTTTATTATATTACAAAAAGTAATAACTAGATTAATGTTCAGATACCTTAAAACTATAATATGTCACATTCCCACATTAAAATATATATATTTTTTAAATGTGACATGCATTTGTAATGAATGCTTCTGACAATGTAAAAATTACATAATTGTATTGAATGCAGCTGTCATTTTAATTGGTCACCTCTCAGTGAAGTCATTTGTCTAATAATTTTTTTTTCATCTGATTCCCCCCTTTTTTTTTTTTTTTTTTTTTTTTTAAAAATTGATTTCATTTCAACTGTTTTTCATTTGAAAAAAGTGCCAGTGTGAATATACGTCACCCAAGGTGATTGTTTAAAGGGGTTCTATGTAGCATTGGTTTCCAAAGCTCTTAACCGCAAGGGGAAGTCATGTTAACATGCAAACAAAAGGTCATCTGTCAAAATAAGCAGCTCTGTTTTATGTGATGCATTGATAACTTATATTATAGCTGTGTTTTTATACAGAAAACAGCCCCAGTAAAACCACCAATCGCCTCCATTTTCTTTTTGGTTTGTGTTGTCAATAACTCTATTAAAGATCTGTTTGGAATTGTCTAAACAAGTTCAGGATTGTCAGTTTAAACTGAACCATGGATCATCAAACAGAAGTCAGCAGAGATAATTACATCACACAATAAGATAAGACTTTATTGGTCTCACTGTGGGGAAAAGACTGATTTTATAACTTCATAAGTGTCATAATCAAACTCACTCATGTAGAAGAAACACTGTGATTTCAGCATCAAACTCCATTCTTTTCATTTAAAGCTGTGTCCAGTGGTGAAAACAACCATGGTTCTAACTTTTATCACTTTGTCCCTTTCTTTCACTCTAAACAGTTGTTTCTTGGTGATTCTCCCATATCTTCCATTTCCTGATGCTTTGATCAAAGAACCCATGGCATTATTTAGGCAGTGACTCACTACTCCCTCTAGTGGTCTCATAAAACTATCTAATAACTACAGTCATTGGTGTCTTTGAAGTGTCTAATGATAATTTTAGGTCATTTTTTAATATTGGGAAGTTTCAATACTATACATTACTCTGTGTATACATGAGTCACACAGATTTGATGTTGGAATCTAATGATTCCATTTTGTTTAACAATAATATCAAACCATACTTTTTATTTATTGCTTTGACTAAGATCACATAGTGGCATAAATTAGAAGTGTTTGAGTGCTTAAATACTTAGGGTATTACCTTCCAGTTGATCACATGATATGCTGTAATTATTATTTAAGGATGGCAAACGTTCATGCTTAACTTTTTTTACTTTGTTTCAGGAGGTGCTGATGAAGTGAGCCATGTGGACATTGTAGAGCTGTAGCTGAGAGTGCGGTGCTCACCTCTCAGACAACGCTCTGGACTGATCTAGGCACTGACAGCACTGAGGTTGACTTTTGCATTGGGCTCATTCACTTAAACCAAGTGAAGTCTGCTTATCTCAAATGCCTTGCTGGATTTAAGGAGGAAACGCTCTTTATCTTCCATCGACATTATGAATCGAACTGAGCCTCGATTTTTTTTTTTTTCAGCCAGCCTTGCAAAAAAAGGAAAAAGAATCTGTAAATGACAATGAGTTAATATATACAATGCGTGTCATTACTTGACCCAAAACAGTAACATTAGGGCTCCGTTATGTTTGAAAGCTGATCTATTGCAAATGGCAATCATGTATTCGTTAGGGGTAGGGAAACTTGTTTATTCTTTTGTTCTGTATTTTTCCCCATTTGATTGTTTAGATTTTTGGATCTCTTCAGAGTCTCTTAATGCATGTGCAGAATAGAGTGTAAACTAGATCAAGCCGATTTCCATGTCTCTCCCAACGGGCACCTACTTCGATTTGTACATTGATTTGAAAAGTATGTTTGATTTACGTTTCTGTAGTCATGATATTGTTGAATATATGTTATTGGCTTATTTTGTTTGGGAAACAAACATGAAAATGGCAGTTGTTTACTGCAATAATTGGTCCTCAGGAACACTGTACATGTGTGTGGTAAGTATGTGTATGGTAATGGTTGGATGTGTGGCTTGATAATAGCTGTTTCTTCGGTCTAAATCTCAATTATGTTTCATGTTTTTACTTGCTTCCTCATACGTTATTGTTTATCTGACATTAGCAGATAATTCCAGTTGTGAAATGATGGGAATTCTGTCATAGTCTCATTAAAGCGATGTCCTCAACAAGAAATTTTAATATCACTCACACAGCCCAGTGTTTTTACAGCACCTTAAAACAAACTGCCAAAATTTCTAGCCAGATCAGAGAGATTGGCTTCATCAAACAGTGAATAATGGAATGTATTCAGGTCTGTTGCACTTAGCAGACACTGGTAATTTGCACCGAATTTGTGCACATCATCTATCTACAAAAACTACTTCTAGTGTTTCTGCCAGCAAAGCTTTTAAATTGATTGCCTCTGTAAAGCAATTTGACACATGAAAATTTCTAACAGACCAAGTTCAACATGCCAAACGGCGTGATAATGACTTAAATCCTTAAATACAGCAGTATTTTTTGTTATAAGTGGATTTGTTGTTTCAGTGTCATTTTTCTCTCAACAGCCGTGCAACAGTGATGTAACAAATGTTTTTAATCTGAAGACAAAGTCATCTTTGTTTGAGCGAGTCGATAGTTTGGTGAGACTGCGCATGATGAAAATGTCATTAAGTCCCCACCAATGAAAAGCTTCCTATTTTTAGCTTGTAGTCTCTCCCATGCTCAGCCCACTTTTTCGCTCTTGACCATTTCCAATTGTACCACTGGGACAGCAGACACACATGCAATGCTAATGCTAACTAAATGCTCGTAGCATGTTATGGGAAAGTAAATTGAACAATATGATTTGAAGATAATTTATATTTACTTGAGATAACATTGTGTTCTGCCTTCCAGCATCAAGATTATGTATTTAAGGATGAACAAAGACAAAAATCCCTAATGACCTCAAGTAAAACATTGCTGTAATTGACATAATAAAACTTTTTTTTTTTCAATTTGTGTACAATTTGCTTTCATTACGCGTTCAAAATAATTTAGTGTGAAGAGAGAGGGGGCACAGTCTGGGGACTATGAACATGTTGGGTGAAAAAAAAAAACATTCATATAAACTTATTTTGTCATTTGTGGCTATTGCATTACTGTTTGGGAGCCCTAAAACCAACTTTACTGTTTTTAGATGATGCGTTAAAAAAAAAAAAAAAAAGGTTTTTGATTTTCATTGTTTTAAAGTACTATATTTGACATCCACATATACATTGGACTTTACTTGTCCAAGAGTACTGGTTTATATTTCAATGATTATAGCTTTTAAACATTATTTATACTTATTCACTCCAAGCATGAGATTGGGGTAACATTAAATTATTTATGCTTCACAGATAACTGATAACCAGCCTCAAGGACTTGAGAATTTACCCTATCCATAATTCCATTATCTATTATATATAATCAGACTTCCCTTCATATTGATATCCCCCAATCCTAGACTGATTTGCAGTCAACAATGTACCTGACCAGGTGATTTTAGCAGCTTCAAGTGAAAACCACAACTTTTAATCTGCTGAAATGTTAAATATTGGATGTAAGTTTTTTTTTTTTTTTTTTTTACCCTACATAACCAAAGATCTCAGTGAAAATAGCTGAAATTGATGAATGTCTTTGCATGGCCTCAAAGTACTAGAAATATCCTTGCCATCCATGTATTACACCTATATGCCAGGTAAATGTAGGTCAACTCATTATCATCTGAGCAATTTTTTACCCTACATAACTGCTTGACCATACCCTTGGACAGAAATACAGAAATGCTCAAATAGTGTAGTAGTACTATATTATGTTTTACTTCTACTTCAAAAATGAAAACTGCATTTATTGATGGAAAATGTGGAGCATTCATAATCAAGCCTGACGTTCCCAGGCTTTGTTTTATTCACAGAGACATTTTTTAATAAGATAGATGCCCCTGCTGTTTCAGCTGCAATAAAAATTGTGCAGATTACATTTGCTGATTGCCTTCTCCATTTACAACCTGTCAGAGTGTTTCCATTTATGAAAAACAAATTTTAAGCTCAACTTTATGAGTTTGTTAGAGAACAGGACCTGTATTTGGATGTCAGTTCCTGTATTTATTCTGCAGGTCAGCCAGTGGCTCTCAGGGGCCCTGACCATTGTCAGCCTGGTCACAGCAGTGAGATCTGTATCTATTTTAGGACGCATCACATTTGTCAGGGAGGTAGATATGTGAGTCATACAACATCTTAAATTCTTACCTCACTATGTGTTCATGAGAAATTGTGGGTTTATTTTTCATACTCTTACTGATTTACAACAGAAAAAATAGATTTAAAGGAGTCAATTGCAGTAGTTATGGAGAAGAGGGAAAGTTGAAATGTTATGAATAAAACTCAAATGAGCCCAGTTATCTCCGAAGCTACTGCGCACTAACTGTAATGTAGCTTAATTGCTTTATTGTATCAGCTTTTGATGCTTAGCAAGGCCACCACCATGTGTAAGGTCACACATTAATGAAGTTTGTAGATCAGAGTAGGACTGATGTCAGACACATAATGAAAGGCTGCTTTGTGGTTTGGTTTATGCACACTTTCACTGTGCCACTTATGTGTGAATTGAAAGTGGATTATTAGCCTTGCTGTGGACCAACAGATCTCTGTATCTCTGATGATATGTGCGCGTCCTCATGAATACATTTCAAGGTCTCATCTGGCACGTGAGCATCTGCTGAGATTATTTTTGTCCAGACCTCATCTGTCACGCTCACCTATATTAATGGCCAATGAAGCCATGTGTGACCGATGTAACCGAGCGTATAATGGCACGACAAGCATTACAAGCAAACTTTTCAAAGTACTACATCTTAAAGGGGTGATCTTTGCATGATACATGGGTTATCATGTTGATGAATGGGGTTATGAATTAATCCAATCTGTATGTTGGATTTGATCTGCAGGCCAGATTTTTCTTTATTCAGCTGGACAGGGAGGCATGTTTATTTGCTCCAGTGCCATGATGGTAGACTTTATGGGTGGATGTAGTTTATGGGTGTTGTGATCTGTGTGTGTGTGTGTGTGTGTGTGTAGGTAGTGGGCACTTGGAGAGTGCTGCACCATACTCGTGCTGTCAGGGTGAAATATCACTGCACTCTCTCCTGATTGCTGTGTACAGTGCTTCAGCCCTATTCATAAAAATGCAATTCCATGCAGCTCTGTGCCTAGGACTGACGAAATAAACTATGATACACCAGAGAGAGGCAGATTTAAGACATAAAAGAGCACTGAGGTTGCTTGAGGGGATTGCTATTCAATTACCACATGGAATCGGTGCTAGACACGTAAAAAGCCTCAGATCAGTGAGGGAGTATATGAACTATATCAAATATGAAGGAATGTTTTATTTTGGATGTATAAAAACACAATATAACAATTAACAAAAGCAAATTGTCAACATAAACCAACAAAAAAATGATACTATAATACATAACAAATATCCTTAAATTCAAATTGTATTTATATAGCACCAAATCATAGCAAAAGTTATCCCATGACACTTCACATATAGAGCTGGTTGAAACCAGACTCTCAAGCCAATTTACAGAGCTGAGCAGAATCCTCCAGGAGCAAACACTTCCTTTTAACAGGCAGAAAACTGGAGAAGACCCTGACTACTGGAGCGTGGTCGTCTGCCTTGACCAGTTGGAGTTAAACAGAGAGGGTAAAGGAAGAGAAAAGGAGAGAGAAAGCAAGAGAGGGATGGAGAGATACATAGCAAACTGAACTAGAACTGTTAACTGTATCCTGCAGCCACTGTGGCCGACGGTAAAAAGTAGAACAGCTGGTGCTATAGTATAATTATCAGTAGCTAGAACAAATGTCCATAACTGTTAATACTATACTACAAATATAAGTATTAACAGTAGACATACTACAACCGTAGCTGTTAGTACAAATAATAGAAACCATTGTCATCTATGGAACTATATAATAAACAGTATCACAACTATATGGATAAGTGAGTGATGTTGATGAAGGCAGGAGAGAAGAAGGACCACAGCAGCAGGTCCAGAGATGATCCAGGGAAAACCTGCAAGGACATAAAGCACAAAGACTCCAGGGAAGAAGTCAAGTCAGTAAATGTATTTGCTGGAGTGTAAATACAGGAGAGGAGGTGAGAAGGAGGAGAAGGCACAGAGAGGAGGTCAATATATGACGAGTCTCCCAGCAATCTAAGCCTATAACGGAGAGCAGCTGGAACCACCCTAACTATAGGATTCATCAAAAAGGAAAGTTTTTGTTTTTTTTTGTCTACTCTTAACCCATAAAGACCCAAGCATCCACTATTGACCAAAAGCATTTACTAATCTGAACTGCTGACCCACTAATCCTTTGTAAATAATTGGTGTAAAATAAAGTTCTTCATCTTGTCATGGTCCTCATATCTCACCCATTTGGACATTCAGAGGCTCTGTAGTGAACGTGGAAACACTGTCATCTTCTACAACATTGATTCACCAGTAAAACCCATGGGGTTGGATCAACGACAGTGGATGGATAAACTGAGTTTATGTTCTGTTAATGATAGATTTGACTGAAAATATTACTTTTACTTTAATTTTTTTCTGTTTTGATATAAGGTTTGTCTTTAGTCTTGAGTTTTTATGAACATCTACATGATCAGTCAAACATAGGATGATGCATGAATTTCACTGAAAAAAATGCAAAATTCAATGGACAATATTATAATAAAGGGTGATAAATAACTTGAGAAAGGTTAAATATGGAGAAAAAATCTTTTGAGAGCTGACAAAAAAGTCACAGTCCTCATGGGAAGGGTGTTTGCCTCCTGGACTGAGGCAAGGAGGCTGAAGGCTCTAGCTCCCGTCCTACTTTTGGAGATTCTAGGGACCACCAGTAAGCCTGCATGTTGAGAGCGTAGTGCTCTAGATGGATTGTATGGAACTAAAAGCTCTTTCAGATAAGTAAATGCCTGGCCATGAAGGGCTTTGTAAGTGAGGAGGAGTATTTTAAAGTCTATCCAAGCTTTTGCAGGGAGCCACTGCAGAGAAGCCAACTTCAGTATTATTTACACATCTGAAAAGGAGTGGGAGCAAGTAAACACTTTTATAATCCTGCGTCTTTCCCCTAAATCATATATTACAATATTTCAACCTCCTGACATTATTCTAAGCTGTGAATGCATAGTCAATCATAACTTCATATATAACAATAACAAACAAATCATTCCCCTGACAAAGAAGAAAAAAAGAAAATGAAATAATAACAGTAATTAAAAAATATATATATAACAACAAACAACCAATGTAGTAAAATCAACTGAATAATTTCACATAAGAATTGAAATTTTACTTTGAAGTATTTCAGATCAGCTTTTCTTTATCCATACAAAAGCTCAGATTAAAAATAAGGAACCCTGATTATGTTGTACTAAACTATATGTTTATTTGTCTTCTGGGGATGAATTACAGCCAGTGACAGGCAACACAGTGGGAAGGAGTGACAGCTGCTCATACATGACAATATACAGCCTCCTTAAAAAGCTCAATATGCCCTGACTTCCTGTTCAAAGGGAATGACATTAAAGCTGATGAAGATGGAGGAGAGATTTATTCTGCTGGGCATTCATCTGCCAGACTTGAAAGTGAAATCGCGCCTTCTTATTGTTTGTGAAATGCCAGTGTTCAGATTGACATTAGCATTTTTACAGATCTCATTGCAGTCTTTATGCGGCAGGTGACTTTGCAGGTTTCAAAAGACTTAACCTGTTCTCACACAGACACACATCCCAGTTATTTGCTTTTTATGCAGCTTTTTGTTTATTTTTTTTATCTGCAGAGCCACCTGCTCAAGTTAAACCACTAGCTGGGCCTCGTTCTCAGCTCCTGGCGTCCATTGAGTGTCCTGCCGTTTCCTTTCAAAACAGGAGGATGTGATGTTAGGATGTGAGTGCTGTGGTCAGGTCCCCGGTGTTCTCACTTTGCAGCTCAGGGGTGTTAGAGATGGCTCTGTGACAATGGGCTTCCTGGCCAAGTTCTTTTCTGTTTTCCTTGGTAGGAAATTGACTATTAAATGCAAAGGCATGTTGACGTGCTGCAGAGAGGGTTGGACAGTGCAATGGCCCGAGTGCCACAATGTGTTGAAATAACTGTGTCACACTCTTGTCTGTGGTGGAAGTCTCCATGCCAACCACTACACAATGGGTACAATACAGTTAAACCATGCCTTCAAGGATATGTTAAGATCATATATCACATGCAAATTTGATCTAATATCACAGTTCATTTTTTTATTACAGAACACCTTTGTGCTGCTGTGAGGAGGATGTTTACTTTTTTTTTTTTTTTTTTTACTGTGCTTTGCTTCACCAGAGTTCTTGTGCTGCATCACTCAACAAGCTGGATTTGATGGAGTTATTTTTCAGTCAAGTATGAGCTAATTTTTATTTTATACTCAGCACTTTTCTACAATTCCTTTTCAAGATGAAGCCTGTAGGAACCACCAGCTGCACCAGCCCTACTTTTCAGTTCTTTATACAACCTCTCCACTTTCTCATCCTCCTCCTTTTTTTTTTTTTTCATGGCACTGGGGGAAGATGAAGCACTTGAGTTTGCTAGAATCTGTTTCCCAGCAGCGGCCTGGGCTTTAAGATGGATCGAGGGGATTTGCATGGGGTGGGGTGGAGAGAGTAAAGAGATGTGAGGGAGAGCAAGAGAGAGAGAGAGAGAGAGAGAGAGAGAGAGAGAGAGATGTTACTGCTGAGGCACAGCAAATGAGGGCTGTAGAAAAGGGAGGAGGGAGAGGGAGGAGAGAAAAAGGGGGCATACTCGCACAGATCAGAAAACAACAGTCCCGTCCTGTGCCCAGAGGACAGACACTGGCGTCTACTCGCACTGAAAGCACAGAGGGGGAGGGAGGATTGACTTTTACCTGATGTAGATAGCGTGCTCTCCCCTTTGGCTCCCCTCTTCTTTGCTCTTCTCTTCAACCCAGCCTGTCTGGAGCCGCAGAGGACTGTCAGCTTGTACAGACGAAGCACAAGATCAGAGTGCTGGCAGAACAAGTGTGCCTACAGCTCTGCTACCTGCTCTACCACCCTCTGTTACTTTCCCTCACACAAAATGCTCTCACTGGCGCACATTCAGAGAACTTTCTCTCTTGCGCACACACTTACATGCTGACAAGCAGGCAGGCACACCCCCTCCCATTATCTGTGCAGCGAGCAGTTCTGGAGTGAGCAGCGAGGGGCTGTATTTTGCTCCTCAGCAGCAGCAGCAGTAGCAGTAACAGCATCAGTAGCAGCAGCAGCAGCAGCAGCAGGACGGGTCCAGAGGAGGGCAATCATCACCAGACATCACACACCAGCTTCTCCAAGTGAAGGCAAGCCTCCCTTTTCTCAGCTTTCCTTCTGTCTTTCCATTCTCCTCTTTATTTCATCTTGATATGACGCAGTGTTGCTGACCTTCCCTCAACCCACCCACCCACCCCCTCTTACGTTCATTTCTCCTCAGCGTGTGCCAGCAGGACAGTCATGGAGGACACACTCACCTGCAGCCATACCACCTTCTCCCAGGTGTTTGGACGTCAGGGACAGCTGATGCAAGCCAGTGAGTAGCTACTCTTACACCTCCTGTCTCCTGAAAAATTACTAAGCACCTGCATGTCCCGTATGTCAGCGTAACTGATTTCCACCCTCAGCATTTCCCTCCCAGTCCCTATCCACAGTTTTATTGCCATATTTTAATTGAGCTGAACTCAGGCTTTGAACATGTGTTTGAGGTACTGAAGCACTATTACTGCTGACAAAACATAGACTTTGTTTTAAACCACGAAAAAGAAGCAAGTGGGTTATTTCTGTCCAGTATGGGAAAGATCTCAGGAATGTGTGTGTTTTTGCAAAGGGCAACAGAAAAAAAACATGCTTTCTTTTTCCTTACAGCATAGACTCAGCACAGGTTGTGGGATGTTGTAGCTCATGTTTCTGTCAGTGTGACAAGTTGCTGAGAAGTAGGTTTGATGCGTCTGTCTCTTGGTATTTGTATAAGCAATAAAAGAACTAAACACACACGATTTAGGTTAAAGTTGTGCATGGCTCAGCTGTGTTGGAGGTCACATACTGAAGACGACAACACAGTGTAGAGTTTAAACCAATAAGATACAGTGTGTGTGATGTGATGTGTGAATGTGTTGGGCCATTATGTACTCCCAGAACACCTTCACATTGATAGTACTTTTCCAGCGGTACTCTTTGCAGTACTCTTCAAAAACATATTCTCTTATTTGGTATTTTGAAGATGGAGTATACTGTCTAACAATAATGACAAATGATGAGCATTGGAGTACTCATGTAATCTCATGTGCTGTAGACAGGAGCCTTGTCATCCTGGAAAAGGCCACTCCCATCAAGTTATTTTCTCTCATTTGACACCTGACTTTAGGGTGGATTCTAAGAAATCAGTTGTGGATATTCAACTTGTGCAGGTGTGCATGTGAGTGCAATGACAGTTGGTCAGTGTAGCATTATTTCAACTCAGTCTCCTTTTCTGAAATATTCATAATGCAGGTGTGCAGGAACACTGTGGTTGGGTCTGACAGGAAGATGCTGATCTCGGTGCTCAGACTGA
Organism: Maxillicosta whitleyi; assembly: GCA_029822895.1. NCBI lineage: Eukaryota > Metazoa > Chordata > Actinopteri > Perciformes > Neosebastidae > Maxillicosta > Maxillicosta whitleyi. The sequence goes on from JAPSES010000211.1 coordinate 7,706,356, forward strand.
TCACTAAATTATTTAAACTAAATCAAGATATTCAGGGCTGCAGAAACATTGAACACAACCTTGAAGCAGGGAAAAGGGAAACACATTTAAGTGATATCTTATTATGTAATGCACATGGTCAGAATACATATTTCCCTCAGGAGGGAAAAAAGGGAAAGATTGACTTGCCTCTGGAATGAAAGTGTCAGCTGCATCATCCTTCACCGGGCCTGGATGTCTCCTCATGGAGTCGTGCTGTGAGAAGTTAGTCAATGCCTTTGATGCCTCTGCTTGGCCATAAATGCAAAGTGATTCTTCACACGGACTTATGATAGATAATGAGAAGAGCCCAGAGCAGATATCAAAATAAAACTGCCTTAAGAGTTACATCCCGTACATTGACTCTGCCACACCAGTTTTCGTTTCCTGTGTTTCCCTTCATTACCGCCTGGGAAGAGAAGTGTGTGAGAACAGAGTTTCAAAGCATGTGTCAACAACAACTGGCTCAGACTGCAGATTCTACAGCTACTAATGGAAACATATCAGTCATTTTCCTGAGATGAGGTCCCCCCCCCTCCCCCCCAGCTTCATTGTTATATCATCTGTAAGAATTAATTTAACCACTCTGATGCATGTATGTTTTAAGATAAATATGATCATTCAGTGCAGTGGATTGTTGTTATCTTTGCTGATGTTCTGTGCCCCTTCCCTGCACAAGAGCACGCTTTTATAAATAATGCACTTTGTTTGAATTTATCTGTCAGCTTAATACTGTGGTGATAAGAGCATATTACTTTTAAAGTGTTGCAGGGCACTGATTAATATTCTGCTTCAGACCAGCAGAAAGCTGGAAGCATCTTCACTAAATGAGTGGTTTTGGAGTGCAGCTGAACTGCTGTGTGTCTGTCTGGTTTCATGTGGTTGTGGTGAGCAGAGAGATGATGACACTCTCAGGATTTATGTGCAAATGATGTGTGCATATATGCTCTGTCTCTCTC
>JAPSES010000211.1:7716137-7738949 GCA_029822895.1 Maxillicosta whitleyi
GGGGGGGTTCCTACTGTGCATATGCCATTTATGACCAGAGTCTGTATGTAACTCAAAAGTAATACAACCCAAATAGCAAAATCATTATGGCTTAAATTTGGCCCAAAGCTGGCTTCTCATTGTGGCATGGTTCTGGGTGGATGTGTGGGCCCTAAATGGACCTCATTAGACAACCCAAAATTCACCCCAAATTAATTGTGGACTTCTAAAATATAGCCATAATTATCCCAGAAAAGCCCCATGTAAATAATTGGTGTAAAATACAGTTTATCATCTTTTCATGGCCATCAGATATAACCCATTTGGATGTTCATTGGTTCTATAGTTACCATGGAAACACCATCAACTTCTACAACATTGATTCACCTGTAAAACCCATGGAGTTGGATCAATGACAAATGTTTGTTTTTACATTCAGTTATTGATATATTCACTTTGAGTCACTTTTTCTTCAGTTTTCTCTGTTTCTGATATAATATTTCTCAATTTTAATCCAAGCTATTATGAACATCTACATGATATTTAAATTAAATATAGGAAAACCTGATGACACCCGATTTCCACAGAAAAAACACAAAATGCAGGGGATAATATTGTAATAAATGGTAATAAATCATGTAAGAAAGGTTAAATAGAACAATATATATTAGGAACTGCCACCACTGGGTTTTTATGGGTTAAATAACAGTAACAAATGATTTGTAATTTATTACAGTTTGGAAGTGACTTGCACAACACTAACCTTACAGAGTTTGGGATTTTTGACATGGCATCCCCATCATCAGTGTAGCACATCCACACTGACTTACCCCTGACACTTTCCTGTGAGCCCAGTTGGTCTGGTCCGGTTTTAGTTGAAACAAAAGTTCTCCGGCAAGTTTGCAGAGTCACTAAAAATAAAACGTTTTCTTCTTCTAAAAACAGCATGTGTTCAAAAGAGTGATTATTTGCATCACAAACTAATGTCACACCTCATAATCACTTGGCCCTACTTTCTCTCATTTCCTATCAGTGCGCTGTCATGCTGCTACAGCTGCGCACTAGTCAACAACTTTTTTCAGCAGTGAAACAGGTAGACTAGTGTCATCTTGCGACAGCGCGCAGAGATACGAAGAGAGAGAAAGTAGGGCCAAGCGATTACGAGGTGTAACTTTTTGTGCACATTGGTTTGTGATGCAAATAAATCACTCTTTTGAATACATGCTGTTTTGAAAAGAAAACAGTTTTATTTTATAGCGCTTTTCCACTACATGGTACCGGCTCTACTCTACTCGACTCTACACGGCTCTTTCGCTTTTCCATTACGAAAAAGGACCCTGGGATCTGCGACCCGATACTATTTTTTTTTTTATTTTTTTTTTTTAGAACCGCCTCAGTCGAGGTTCCAAAAGGTTGGGACCGACGCCAAAGCGTGACGTCACGACACTGCAGACCACTGATTGGTCAGACAGTTTTCTCTGTGACCCGCGATTTACAAAAAATCCGACGCGGCGGAAGTAGACAGTGAATAGCGAAACATTATTTCACATGATGACAGAACAAAATTACACCATAGACTGTCACGTAGATTCAGTCTTTAGTGGCGGACGTAAATATCCAGACGAGAAAATATGCAACGAGCAAGTTTTCGGCAACTCTCTGAGCAGACGACACGAAAGTAACGCACCGTGTCGGAGTAACGAGTCGAGTTGAGACGAGCTGGTCCCATGTTTTTTTTAGTGACCCCACAAACTTGCCGGACTACTTTCGTTTGGACCAAAACCGGACTAGAACTGGGCTCACAGGACACTGTAGGGGGTAAGTCAGTGTGGATGTACTACACTGATGACAGGGATAGTCATACAGATTCATGTCAGAAATCCCGAACTATCCCTTTAATATTATAGAAAGGAGAATTATCATCTATCATTATGATGGTTGGTAAACTCAGAATACGTAAGTGAGTATGTTTATTTTGTCAGGTGTGTAATTTAGCTCACATGTGGGTTTGTTTTAATAAGCTCTGGCATTGTAAGATAAAATTACATTGTGCCTACACTGTATGTTGACAGACTTGAAGGTTAATTAAGTCAATTTTTCAGGTCGAATGAAAAAAATGAAATACCAGTATGAGTTTCCAGTTGAAAGGTTTTACCTGTCTTATTAAATATTAATTCTGTATTTCTTGGTAAAAGTTGGGGTGCTGACAATCTGAAGGGAGAGCTGAAAACTTCCGCTGCCCCGCAGGCTTCATTGTGAAGATGTTTTCCTTCAGGCGTCCCTCCAGGTCTGTCTTTCTTTTAACAGCTTTCACTTTGAATAAACTGAAGAACATTAAGAACCTCTTTAAGAGGCAACTGATCAGTAGTTCAGTTCTGGACGTCACATATTATGTAACACTCAATTTAACTTTGAGCCTTGTAATATACAAAGAAATATTATGAAATGTATGAGTCAACTTTTCTTTTAAATTTGCAATTTTATGCAATTGTACTGAACTGCTGTTCTCAGGAGAACTTCCACAGACAAAGCTTGTATATTCTCAAATAAAATTAAATACTGCATAGAAGTGGTATTTCAGTACTATGACATTTTATTAGTTGTATTGCCTTCAAATATCAACATAAGGCTGTTTATTTTATAGGACATTTCATGAAGGCAGTGAGCTTTATATAAATAAATATAATATCTAGGGTAAAATAAAAACAAAGTATAAAAACAAAAAGTTAGAGACAGGAAAAATAGAAGTAAAAGAAAGCATAGAGTGTTTGATGTAGTTAAAAAATAAAGAACTGTGGCTGATCAGTAATTTAGGAACAGCAAGAATCACTGGAACTTAACTTTTGAGCTTATTCATGCTCATTTTTTAATGAAAAACATGTTTAATTTGATGTGACTATTGCACAGTTAGTAGGATGGGTATGTTGATTTACTGTATTCACAAAATATAGAGTAAAATGTTTTAATAAATGACACTTGGTTTGTAAAAAGCAGGTAGTTTTGACATGCACTTCAAATAATATCACTGTGGTTGTGAGTACATTGAATACTCACATTCCTCCTAAGGATCATACATGTAAGACCTCCTTTTGAAACCTAAAACCACATTAACAGAAAGGTTAAGTGGATCTATAAATGACTATAAATGTCAAACCAACTGACTATTGTGTCTATTTTTATTTTTATCTTTTGTCCATCCTTTTTATATGTATATTCCCAACCTGAATTTGAGCACTAGGTAAGATCCTTCTATTAGATAATCACTGCAATGAGTCATATTTTTCAGCTTCAACACCTTCTATAACTCTTTTAACGTTAATTTAATGTTAATAAAAGATGAGACTGTGTTTCAATGGAAGGAGGTCACGTGGACTGACGAGTTCAAACTGACCCTGTTCCAGAGTGATGGTCCATCAGGGTTGAGAAGAGAGACAGAGGAAGTGATTACCCATCATGCCTAGTGCCTATAGTACAAACTTGTGTGGGCAGTGTTTTGATTGGGTGGATTCAGTTGTTTGTGTCCAGGTTCAGCAATGTTATGTGTTTATAAAATGAGGTCAACTGACTACAGTGTTTTTTTTCCCTTACCTAATGACACAAAAATATTCCAAGATAACAATATGAGGATGTATCAGCCTTAACCCATAAAGACCCAGCACTAATTTTGTGTCAGTTCCCAATTGAATTTTTCTCTGTATTTAACCTTTCTTAAGGCAAATTAATTTATATAGCAGAATTCATACACAGGACAGTTCACAGTCCTTTACAAAAATGGAAAAGAGACAGGTTAAAAACACACAATTACAATTACAACATAATCAATAAAACATAAATAATACATTAAAATAGAGTAAAAGAGAAGAGTGCAGATAGAACCTTTTCAGTTGCTATATGCACAGTTGAACAGAGCTGTTTTCAGCCTGGATTTAAGTGATTTATCACCTTTTATTCTAATGTTATCCTCTGTATTTTGCATTTTTTCCAATGAAGATCGGGTATTTTCCCATATTTAATATACTGATCATGTAGATGTTCATAAAAGGTCAGATTAAAGTTGATTGTCATGATATCAGAAATGGAGAAAAATGAAAAACACAGGACTTTTTCAACAAAATTTATCATTAAATGAACACGGACGTGAACCCAAAATGTAGAGAAATGGGAGAATGTCTTTGGTATATACAAAAATTATTCAAAAGGAACACAGAACATAATAATAAAATAAATAATAATAAAAAATATATATATATATAATCCTTTGTCTTTGGGGTGATCCAGAATCGGAAAGAAAGACAGGTCAGCGGTCAGTACCGGGTAAGCAGTCCAATTAGACACAGGTAGGGCAGAATCCGAAACAGGGGTCCAGGTCCGGAAGGGTAGTTCAGGCAAGCAGAGACAGAGACAAGGGCACGAGGGACGAGGGCAAAACACAGTGATTCCAGGGTCCAAAATGATCAAAACAAGCAGGTAAGAACAAAGAGTGATGACACTTGGACAGACATAACAAACTCACAAAGAACACAGAAAAACACACTTATATACTGGAAGAATGAGCAGACAATGACACACAGGTGAAGCACGTTACGCAGGGACAGGTAATCATATAGGAAAGCAGGGAACATGAAATTAAGACACCAGACATGAAACAGGAAGTGACAAGACATAAAGTAAAGACTGGAGGCAGGCGTGACATCCATCCACTGTCATTGATCCAACTCCATGGGTTTTACTGGTGAATCAATGTTGTAGAAGATGTTGGTGTTTCAATGTTCACTACAAACCCTTTGAATGTCCAAATGGGTCATATCTGATGGCCATGAAAAGATGACAAACTGCATTTTACACCAATTATTTACATCTAGTGATAGGATTGGTGGATCAACAGGTATTAAACAGTTTAGATCAGTAGATGTTTTTGGTCACCATTGAAAGTTTGGGTTAAATTATGCATAACAGGTTCCAGATCTGAATTCTACTGAGGATCTTTAGGATGTGATAAAGAGGACAGATACAGTGGTCTGACTCTTGAACAAGTGGTGAAAAACTGAATGCAAGTCTGGACAGCAATAAATGTTTTGACATTTACTGTGACACTGCATAAGCCTTTATTAGCATAAACGATGACACAGAGAATGCATCCCTTTGTGAATACTGAAGTCTAATAATAATACTGTGCTTGTGATTTTTTAATGGGTACACACACACACAAACACACACACACACACACACACACACACACACATATATATGTATATATATATATATATATATATCATGGTGCCCTTTGCTGACACTACTCAACTGCGTTGTTGTCAGTGGAACTAAACTAAAAACAGTAATAGTCACCTTTATATTATGAGGGGCCTTGAGGATATAGTATCCCATGATAGCTTTTTATTGCAATTTAATGCTATCAACTGTGGAATCAACTGATTTAATTAGAAGATTATCACAAATGCTGACAAAAGTAAACAGTATTTCACATCAAATGATTTTTTTTAGTCAACAGTTAGATTATGTTCACTCATAAGCAGTGAATTGGAATACGAAGTATGCACAAAAAATGTGTCTGTCTGGAACTGCATAAATTGGTATCTGGATGCAGATCTAATCTAATCTAATCTAATCTAATCTAATCTAATCTAATCTAATCTAATCTAATCACATTAGATACGGTTTAACATCTAATCAAACCAAAACATGCCTGTTGTGGGAACTGTAGAAATGAGAATGTGATGTTGACTCGGGGGATCTTCTCGTTGGCTGTGGACATGGGAGCGGTGGACCACTGGCCAACTGCCTCTGCACTGCCTGATTATTTTAGGCACATTCTATGATTTCTCAGAGCTTCAGGTCTGGTGGAACAAGAATTTATGTAGTTTGTTTTCCACAGAGGTCAATCTCCTAAATCCACTGTTACAATTATGCACTCCATGTTCACATATTCCCAGCTTTGCCCATAAAGGCAGACAAAGCTGTGTGCACACAAAAGCTTCCATCTGCTCTGCATCAGAAATTAGTGGACACTAGCCAGAGGGAAAGGATCAAATGCATTTTGAGGAAGTGTGGAAGCGTGACATTGGCAAGGCAAAGTATTTGCCATTTATGGAATGTAAGTGCATCTGTGTCAGACACAAAGGGGAATAAATGTTATAATATGTGTGCCAAATACAGGAGGTTTATGTTTTAACAAATGATTTCACCATGCTCTAATGCTCTTCTGATTGGTCTACACTGCCTTGCATTTCATTATACATATCACAGACACTTTCCTCTGACACAGTGTTTTCACTGAGTTCCTCTGGGGGAGAAGTCTACTCCCTCAGGGGAAACACAGCTCTCAGACAATCAACGGGTGAATTGTACACTCCTTCAGATGGTGATGTAGAACAATGAGGCAAACAACTAAATTACAGGCTTGTGTCACTGCTGTCAGATACAGAGAGAGATTCCGTTATTACTATGCAAAGCATACTTTGCTAAGCTATAATTGATCTGTCCAAATCCCTCTGTTTGAACAAACTTGGAGTTAGTTTTACAGTGGCATGTTTTCCAAAGTCTCAAACTGAGCATTCCCTTGCTTCCATCTTGTGAGTGGGAGATTGTGTTATAGTTCTGGTTTAGGTTCAATGCAGGCTTTTGTCCCTCAACAAGATTGTGTTGTGTATTTATCTGGCATTGGTGTAATTGAAATGTAACCGAGCTCTCCCTCTTGGGATTGCCTGTGGCTCCCTATCCTTTCATCCGACTCTGGGCCTTTGAGCTCGAAGTGCGAAGTTCTTGGAGCTTCCTCAAATTGTCTTGGCAGAGGATGGCTGACTACTACCGCTATGACTGACTGTCCCTGAAGTGACCAGAAGCAAGAGCGTCATTTTAATATTTTTCTCATTACACTTCCTGGTGGGACAGCTGACTGAACACATTTGAATATATCTTACTGTATTCAAGACAATTACTTTAAAAAATAAACTCCCCTGATCATATTTTGTGTGATTTTACAAATTAACAACAACCAAATACAAAAAACTGAAAAGTTTTCCCTGAGGAGAGGTTGCATTTCATGAGTGAATTGTTTTTTTTCATATGCACATAACATTCTTCATTCACAATGTCTGTACAGGCTGACAAAATACCAACATGCCTCATTAGAGTCTATTGTTGATGTTGTTTTGCTCCTGTGGGCGGCTACAGAGATTGTAATGAGTTGTCCACATTTCACATTCACCAGCAGCACTGGGCCACCTGTGTGTAGGAGTGTACATCACCAGACGTACAATATTCTTCTGATATTAATGGATGTACTTTACATGTAACATAAAAAAATATAGATATGAAGAAATATTGACATTTAACATGATGCAAAATTAATACATGATTGATTTATTATTTTAACAATTATAGATCCATATGGAAATATATTATGTATACTTATTTTATTTGTGTTGACTTGGCACTGGTGCAACTTTTTATATGTGGTTTTTACATAACATTATACACAAATTCAATATATATATATATATATATATGTATGTATATCATTTTTTGCATATAATACAACATTTTGGGGTTTCACTTGTTCAGGCCATGTTTGAGCAAAGGGCTGAACAAGGGACAACAGAAAAGGGAAAAAGCATGAATCAAAAACTAGATCATTTTTATTATATGACATAACTTGCTTCAGGCTATTTGACAGCTCAGAGGGCCTGGTTCCTGGTTTCAAAAAGCAAGAGCTTGTTTCATAAAGTTTTTTTTTTTTTTTTTTTTTTTTTTTTTTTTACAGTTGTACCCTGAGATTACAGTGATACGAGTACGATCAGTATTAAATGCAGTATTAACTGTTTAAATTAGCTGACATCTTACCAATTGTCTGATATGATGATACGTCTCAAGATGTCTTTAGATTTTATCTCCTGAACTGTGCAACACTCTCTTGGCAAATCAAACTCACTGCTTTTGAACTCACACTTGTGATGAAATATTTAGAGGTCCTCTCTTGGTTGAAACAACAGTCAGATTCAACTTTTTCTTTTTATTTGAAGCTCTCATCAAACTCTGACAGGATTACTAACCGCTTGAGGTGAACAAGAGACATTCTGAGGAAGTTTTTCTCTCAACTGTAAATAAACACAGCGCCCTCTATTTAAAAAAGGTCAAATATTTCTGACTGATTGTAGTCATTTACCTAAAAAGACCCAAACATCCACCTTCAACCAAAGCCATTTACTGATCTAAATGGTTTAGTACCTGTTGATCCTCAAATCCTATCAATGCATGTAAATAATTGGTGTAAAATACAGTTATCCATCTTTTCATAGTCATCAGATATGACCTATTTGGATGTTCAGGGGCTCCATAGTTACCATGGAAACACTGTCATCTTGTACCACATTGATTCACCAGTAAAACCCACGGAGTTGGATCAATGACAGCCGATGGAGACACTTGGGTTATGTTCAGTTATTGACAGATTTTACTGAAAAAGTCATTTTTCTTCAGTTTTTCCTCTGCTTTTGATATAATAACTCTTAAGTTTAATCTGAGCTTTAATGAACATTTACATAATCAATAAATTAAAATTCAAGAAAATACCAGATTTTTCGTGGAAAAAATGCAAAATAAAGAAGATAACATTACAATAAATGGTGTTAAATATTGAGGAAAAATTCATTTGTGACATAAAAGTCACATTGGGTCCTTATCGGTTAATGTTAGCTTGTGTTGTCACTGTAGAAGAGTTTGCACCTGAGGCCTGTTGTCATGGCTAAGACAGACATGTAGAAATGGAGTTTGCAAACATCAATGCAGGACTGACTGACTGCACAAGACAGACTCCAACACAAACTCCAACACATAACACTTAAATCTTACTCAGTGAATCTTTAATTGCGCTGTCAATATTGGAAATGATGGTTAGTTGCAGCCGTGTTAGGCAGAAGATTTATCCATAATAATGATAATGGTACAGGCAGAAAGGGAAGCTTTGTACAATTATTCATAAATGGAAATAGGACTCCCTCAATAATCCATGAAATTTTCTCATCAATATTCCTCTCCTGACTTTTTCTCTGATGTGGCTTGTATTATTAAATTGCACAAGTTCACAAATGGTCAGCTGTATGGGTCTTTTGAATACGTCATTGTATCCGATATGATCAGCGATGTAAAATGTGTTTCGACATTTCAACGCTGATGTATTCTGGAACGGACGCAGGTGTGCGATCTTCATATTTTCATGTGGTTGCCTCATCTAGTTTGCTCCAACCAGAAAATGTTCCCCTGGCAGGTGCAGACTTTGAGATGTAGACCTATATCTCCAGAGCAGAACTGCTGTCAAATGATGATCAGGACTGTCAGCTGCGGGGTGTAGAGCTGCACCATTTTCCATAATTTCACAACCAAGAAGCAATCAGTTATTACAAATGGAGCTTCACATTTACAAATGTCTGTTTTTTTTCTTGTCATAGCTATCAGGTGCTTTATGTATTTCCAAGACTGCATTCTGATTGTGATATAGTATGGTGACACATTCAGGCTAGTCACAGCAGCATTGCTTTTATAGAAAGCCACCTGTCTGCTCCATCATGTATCAACGTCTGTGACAGAATGCACTGAATAAAAATTACAAAGAGGAGCAGGGAGGACAGGGTGTGTCTGCTCCCCGACTTTGACAGCATGTCATTTTCAGCAGCAGTGCTCCATTACCTGACGTGTCTGACCATCTTTAGGGCAGAGAGGTACACCTTATAAATGTTGAATGTGAAATTAGAATCCTGTCACCAGCTTTTGTCATAAACATTTTATCCCCCCACCCCCACCCTGCAGTGATTTGATGTATGCCACGCTGCCTGCAGGGCTGCTATGTGCTCGTAAACATGCCTCTTTCTGCCATGCTCCTGCAGTTCAAGAGAAGGCTGGAAGGTGTAGCCATAAATCTTTGATCGTTCTGCTGAAAAGCTGACCTTGGCTGTCGTCAGTGAGTCACACGTCGCTTCAGTTTCTCTGTCACTCTCTCTCAGGCTGACCTCTTAACCTCATCATGCCTGTGCGTGTTTTGGGTCTTGACTTAGAGCAAGTGTCCTGACCTCTCTTAAATATTATGTCTCCTTGGATTATAGTGGATTAATAAAGTGATTAATTTTGGGGTCAGGAATAAAAATGTGTCCATCACAAGTTAGATAATTATGATGTAATGGGGTAATGTTGCACTTGGCGGAGGTCTGCGCTCTACGAATGCTTTTCTAGTTTTGTCTTGTAGTGGCCATTTACTAATTCAATTTCCAGAGAAGCTGGGTCATTTTGTCAAGTAAAAACTAGATAGATAGATAGAGATTCATACATACATAAATTACACAGATACATACATATATTATACATACATAAATTACATACATACATACATATATTATATACATATATACATTATATATACACACATTACTTATATACATACATACAAACATAAATACATATTACACATACGTACAGGCTTACATACATACATAAATACATACATACATACATACATACATATACACACGCACATATGTACATACATCCATACATACATATATTATACATACATTTATTACATACAAACATACATACATATTACACATACATACAGGCTTACATACACACATTACATACATACAAACATTCCTACATATATATACACACGCACATATGTACACATACATGTACTTTATTTATCCCAATCTGGGAAGTAACAGTGTAGCAGCAGCAGCATGACACACATTCAATAACAATATAAAACCACAGCAAACATGAGTAAACACAAATTTAACATAAGCGCACACACTGTACACTCTAATTTAGAAGTGTAGAAACATCTGGGTAGAAGCTGGATAATAACTATAATGTGCTGAAATAGAACTATATGGTACAAAACAGATTGAAATATTCCAACTTTGAAGTGACATTTAAGTACCAATGGATTTATGACCTGATACCTCAAGACTGAGGTGAGTTTATTGTACAGTTTTATGGAATGTGGCAATTTAATACATAAAATATGTAAGGTATTAGTTCACTTGGTCCATCAGAACATACACAAAGTGCAAATTTTTATTTTGATACCCATAAAACACACAAAGGAAATTGGGAAAGAGACAAAATAAGCTTTTAAAATGTATAAGTAACATTGTTCTGTCAGAATCCACAATAAGTAAGTTAATGTGTCATAGGGATCATGACTAGACATAAGAAGAATATCCATCTTATTTTATCTTTCCTTACCCTACCTTACCTTATCTTAACCCTACCTTACCTTACCTTAACTCTAACTGACCTTTTTATTTCGACAATTGTATTTATTTATTTATTTATTTATTTTTAAAGAAAATAATCCCTCTACAACAAATAATACATATAATACAGTAAATACAAATAATAATACAGGTGCAATACAGAACTATCACAGTAAGGCTCTTCAACAGAGTAAACATAAACATGACAGGGTAGTAACATGCAATAACTGGCACAGTGCAAGACACAAATCATCCTTAAAAGTCATTGTGATCTAAGAGTTAATTTAGTGATCTGAAATGAGACACATTTCAAATAGAACAAAAAACAAACACAGATTTATACTAAACACGTAGCAGTGCTGATTTGTTGTTTGACATATTCAAAGAGTATGCCTGCAATGTTCTCCTCCCTCTAAGAACTCCGTAAAAGATTTATTCATATTGTCAAAGTTGAAAGATTTACTCTTTATTGTAAAGGTGAGTGTTTCGAGTCCATCGGTCCTGCAAGCCAGACTAGATTTAGCTTGTAACACGCACAAAGTAATCATACATTTATTTATCTTACTAAGATTATAATTCACAGGAAAAATACCAAAGATACAAAGTTTCAGTTTAGCCCAACTCTTACCTTACCTTACCTTACCTTACATCCCTGGGGGTGCATTAGTGTCCACATGAGTGGCCTGCCTATGTTTGGAGCTACCATCAATTCAAAGGCATTTATTTGACTTTTGGAGTGACATATGTTATGACCTGTCCTTGTTCTGTATAAACCCCAACAGAGTCACTTGAGTGTTACTAAGTGGGTCCACTGGACCGACCTGTTTACACTCCACAACAACCACTACAGATTGTTGAGCAACTGGAATCTTGTAAACAGCAAGAATGGGCAAAATTCCACCTGCACATGTGTCGATAAAAAAGTGTAATAAAAAGGATAAAGTACACAACGTCATAAACATGCCTCTGTCCCAGATTTGCACAATGCAGTCATGTTTGTCAGTGAAAGCATCTTCAGGATCTTCTCATTGTACTTTTGTCAGTTAAATACAGGTTGAAATGAATTAAAATGTCACATATATGAGTTGTTACTGTCCCACTGACCGCCACAGCATTGTTACGGTCTGAATGAAAAAAAGGATTATTTAATGAGCTAATTGTGACTTTCTGTATTTTGTAAATGGATTTAACATAATGATGCCCCTCTTGTCCAAAAGAAGGATTATTGTGAAGAGAAAAGCAGTGGAAACAGTCCAACTGTGGCTTTGGGCTGAACATATCTCACTCAGAAAAACAAACAACACAGCTAATAAGAAAGCTTGCAGTTACTTGTTCTGTTTCTGTTTTTGCATATGTGTGTTTTCAAGCGTGTTTGACTTGTTTTTGACCTGCATCTCTGTCATCTCTTTTGCAGCGGTCCAGTCTCTCAACAGCCTGAACGACCAGATTGCTCAGTTCATGGTGACCAGACCTTGTAGCCTAACGGAGGAGAATGAGGCTTTTTTACCAGGAGAGAGGGACACCTTAAGGAAGTCCATGAACCTGATGAGACACCTGCTTGTGGACGCACAGGTACACACTCCAACCTCTCAGGTCAAAGGTCACTCAACATATAACCCGAGAGGGTTCATATTTCTGTCTCATAGATTCTTAAGGTATGCCCTTAGCCCACACTCTGGTCTTTAATGGTTAGTGAAAAGTGGTGCCACGATTTAGGTGGTTTTTTTTTTGTGTGTGTGTGTCCTGCAAAATCAATGCATTGAGATCATGACAAGTAATAGTGCAGGGCTCTCAAAGTCATTTTACTTCAGGGGCCACATATGGGCCAGTAAAATAATATATGTAACAGGATAAGAACTTTTGCGTGAAAAAATTCCATAATGAAAATGTTTACATCTACAAATTGTACTTGAATATAACGTGAACAAATATGAACAACCTGAAATAAAATGCAAAATAAGTGCAATGTCAACAATATTACACCTTAGTTTATCATTTATACATGTGAATCATAACTTAGAGATCACAGTGGATCTACAAATACACAACACATTAAATAACAGGCAGAATACAATTAAAATTCCACAAACTTCTCTCAAGAAATTTCAGGTTATTCCCCTTTTTTTTTTTTTTTAAATAAAAAGCTAGTTTGTAAATGTAAATATTTTTGTGTAATTTTACTGTTTTTTGTTTAATTTTTTTCAAAGACAAAAATTAGCAGTTTTCATTATTTATATGTTATTGTGATAATATTTTACTGGTCTGATTCACTTTTTTTAATTGAACAAAAATTATATGAACATCCTTGATTGTTAATAACGGCAGTGTAATTTTTGCATTTCACAAATTCATGCCAGGGGCCAGATTGAACCCTTGGGTGGGCTGGATTTGGCCCCCGGGCTGCATGTTTGACACCTGAGTACTAGTGGATCAAGAATTTTCATGCTTTAGGAAGTAATACTGCACTTCAAGTAACACATAGACATATATAGTCATTATGAATTACATGTGTCTGTGTTATATTTGTTTTCATGCTGCTGTTGTATGTTTGGTTTTTCAAGTGCTTTTTACTGTTTGGTAGTTCAAGTGATGAATCATATCCTGTAAGTATCACTGTCCTGTGAGAGCTGTGTAGCTCTAAAAGTCTACTTTTCTTGACCTTTCAAAATGCCCTACTTTCAGCTTTGTAGCAATGCGTTTTGCTCAAATCCAACTGGATTTGTAAAGAGTTTATTTAGGTTAGGGGAATAAAATGGAAATGCTCACATAAAGGAGAAGAACCTCTAATTTATGCTCAGTTACACTCTGGCAATAATGAAAGCAAACATTTTTTTTTTTTTTTTTTTTTACTTCCAGAGCGTTTCACAGTCTGATAGTCTTTAGAGTTAAACAAAACTTAGATTCCAAAGTAATAAGATTGTTTTGCCTCTGTGCTGTGGCTCAAGATAAGCTAATTAATCCTAATACCGTTGCAACTATTTGTCCTTTTATTTTTATCTCCTACATGTTGATGAATACTTGATAGCTCTTTGCACATTCATGCATTTAGGTCATCTATTAGAACCATCACAGTCTTGCATGATGGATACAGAGCCCCAATGCCATTCTCCTGGAGATATTTTCCCAGACACATTGTCATTGATTAAGGGGAAGGTAATTCTGCAAAAGGCCAGTGCTTTCACCTCAACTCAGTTGTATGCATGCTGGAGTGAAAGATTGTTAGCCTGCAGTCAGTTTTTTCTGTTACTCAGGAATATAGCATTGGGAGGTGATGGATGACTGGGAATCTCAGCTGCGGATGGAGTGCCGATTATCTCCCCAAGAAGTTGTACTTGTAAAAAAGTTTGCTGCTAGTTCAATGTTAAGTGAAGTGCTCAGACACCAGTCAGCATGACAGATTTCTCTGCCTGTTGGCCTTGTTTGTGTCAGACGTTACACCCACAACCTTTACACGTTCTTTTGCTTTTTTTCTCCGTCTATTGGAGGCCTCCGTCTGCTGGGGGCTTGCTACTCTGAACTGTCAGAGGATAAGATGGATCGCCAGTGGACGCTGGCCAGGTGACTGACAGTTGCCATGGGAATTTGTTTGTTTACTCTTTGACTACAGCCAATTCCAAACACTGGAGGGAAATCAGCTTTGTGCTTAATTTGCCATATCTGAGCCACAGGAGTTGTGCCTCTATCATCACTCACACAATCTCAGACAGACAAAATAATTGTTGCCAGATTATGCATCGGATTTCTTTGCTGTTGGAGCTTCAGAGGTCAAAGTCAAGTGTGATCTCATTGCACATAGAGGAGCTTAGATGGTTTTGCATTCATGCAGAGTGGTGTTGTAGTCAGATAGAATATGAAATTCACCCTCTTCTATTCTGTTTTAGGTCTGCCCGTTTCAAAGTGCCCATCTTTTTATGTGCAGCTCAATGTGAGGAAACTTACCAGGGCACTGTGATGTCCACTATTTAGAGCTGCCACTGGTGTAAGGAGACGTTTATTGCTTGGCTGGAAGAATAAACCACTCTCCAAGGCTCCCTGTCAGTCAAGAATCCTTAGCATTTTGTGTATTTCCTTTAAAAATATTTTTCTGTCACCATTTTTTTTTTAATATTTGTCTGCTGAACTCTGTGTAAAAACATCTGATGAATTCAGCATTAAAATTTCAACTCCATGGTCACTAAAAGGCAGAAAATTAATTTAGAGGGGATTTGAATAGTTTCTCTTTGAATGCTGTCCCAGAATTGATTGCCTCATTTGTCATTTGCACAGATGAATTATTTATGTCCCCGTTGCTGTGCTGGGGTGACTAATCAAATGCATTTCAGTGGGTGTGGAAGCTGTGAATTGATGTAGTGGAACGTTGCACTGCATTAGCTACTTTGGTCGAGGAGTCAACGGGGCTACAATAGCGGCCTGATGATGGCATGACAGAGAGGACATCTGTTTAATTCAACAAAAATGCACTAAAATAAAGTGAGATTTGTCTTTTTACCCCAGTGTAGTGGAACCATTTAGAGCAAATATTCACCTGTACAGATCAGCAGTCGCAGGCTACATTACACCTCAGAGCCTATATGAATTTGTACAAACATTACTTTGACTCTTGGCCCATCAGAGACTTTTATATCCCTTTTAGAGAACAATAAAATACATTTCCATGGAGAGGAACGATTTTAATTGAGGTTCATCTATTGTGGCCTGGGTGCTTCTTAAGATCAGAGAACAGGAAGTAAAATACTTACCAGCTAATGGATTTCTAGAAGTCTTGTATAGACATTGTTTCCCCAGTGACATTTCTTTTGGTTCTATGAGCAGATTGGCACAGGATGAATTGTCCTTCTTTCTAGTGCAGTCATCATGTTTAATGCTTTAATTAGTCAAAAACTTTGGTTCATGATGAAATGCCTCAGACTCTGCTGCAGGTTATTTTTTGTTTAATGTTAATTAGCAATTCTTAGCCTGCTGACACACTTAAGTACAATATTCATACCCAATAAATAAAGATATGCAATGTATACCATACACATCCAGGGTGTACCCCACCTTCATATAAAAGGCACTGGGACGAGCTCCAGCTCTCCTGAAATCCTCTAGTATCAAACATGGAAAATGAATGAATGAATGAATATATACTATTTGACAATAGAAAAAAATAGCACTGCACCATTATCATACTCTTGACAGTTTTTTTTTTTCATGCTGCTTTCCTTTCTTCCACACAGCACAGATGTAGGCAGGAAATTACCATGAATGCAAAACAAACAAACATGAAGAGGCTTGAGCGTGACACAGAATGGGGTAATTCTGACACAGCAGAAATTGTTTGTATGGAATGAAAAAATAGTCAAATGCGGTGGGACTATTATATTTATTTTAAGCCATTTGTGGATTACTGTGAGATACGAGAACATTTACTGCATTGTGATGTGTACATATTATTCCATTCTACAATTACATATACCATTGTTGCAGATTTTGATGATATGACAAACTGCTACGCATCAGCACTATTATTATTATTATTATTATGAATATTGTGCAACACTAGCCCAAAGCTTGAAGTGCTGCTATCAACTTTTACGTTTGTTTATTTATGTTTACATGCACAATTTATACTATACACTTAAATAAGGCCGGAATTTACTGTGCATTTGTACTGACAGTTTTTCGTTTTTAGCCTCAGCATCCCACAAAGGCAAAATTGTAAACAAAGAGTGAAGGAATAAACTGAAAGGTTTCTTTTCAGTTAGAAATTATAACAAAAAGGCAACAGCTGACAGTTTAGTTATGTCAGTTTCAATACTAGCAAGATATACCAATATGAACTCGAGCCTTAAGTAAAACACATTTGGAGGCTATATTAATGACCTGATGGGGATTCTTTTTTTCTGCAGCTGATAGTGAGAAAATGGATAATTCAGTTGATATCTGGCACATAATAAAGTAATATACTATAAGACACAAAGAGGTGGTGGAAAACAGAGCGGGGGAAGTTGGCTAGGGATTTCAGTGAAAGTGTAGCCCCATCTTGAAATCAATTTATAATTTCTGTTATTTTCGTTCAGGCATTTTTGAGTCCTGCAGGGTCTGGTGGCCTGCAGGGAAAGGTAGGTTATCATTTATGAGATCCTCTTTGTCTTTGTTCTATAAGTATCTTTGGGTGTTTGAGACACAAAGAAAACGTTATTACCTGATTCTCTCGGAGGAAAGCACGGCTTTCATCTCACGCTTCATTTTGAGATTCTTTTTCTTTTTGTTCCATTGTATGGAAATCAGTCCACCCTAATCCTTTGCTATCTATTTCAATGTTATATCCTTTGTGTTACAGTGTGAGATGAAGTGGGCTGGACTTCAAAGAGCTGGGGTTGCTCTTTTTTAACAACAGCAGTTAAAGCTGGTATTCGTCTCTCACCAGTCTCCACATTTCAACCCACTCAGAAAGACTTGGGAATAAGAAAGATTAATGAGTACACATAAAAATGACCGTATTGGCTCTGACTGTGCGGTGGATTTAAAACTCGTCTGTCGTGGCTGATCATTAACAAACCTGAGTTCAGGGATAAAATGACAGCACAGCTTTCCAGATATTTCATGATAGATGCACTGTGTCTCCAATGCAATCAAGTTGACACAATCATTTATGCATGTAGAGGTTCAGCAAATGCATAGCACATGAAAATACAGTTCACAGAATCAAACTTTCATTGTGAATATTTCCAGATGACAATATGACCTACGTCAGATGAAATGACGCATGCCAGATTGTGTGACTTATCATTCTACAGCCTCTCCAAAGCCATCTGTTGATGCTGTTCAGGATGTTTAACTCTGGCATGTTCAGGAAGTGCATGTTTCTATGGAAACCCAGAGCGCTGTCACAAAGCTGATCTGGATCACTACACGCATCTCCCTGCAGATCAAAGGTGTTCACCTCAATTTCAGAAGGAGTTTGGGTGATATGAAGGAGCGGCTGTTTCAGTCAGTCTGGTCTTGAGTGACAGACAGTGTTTGTACTCTTTGGGGCCCTTTTGTTGTGGGATTGTTTGTGTCTGGCTGATGTGGATAAGTGTTGAGGATTGGCTTACTTATGCAGAAGTCTGAGAGTTGGTGCAGAGGCACTGATGCATCCTTCTGTGACTTTCTCTGTAGCCATAGAAAGCATAAAGTTCCTGGAGAGTTTTTCCCAGCAATATGTGATCCCACCATAAGGTTTATTTAGTCCTGACTCACCCAGAGCAAAGAAAGTGCATACTGATCCATTTGTCCATTATTTAGCATTCAGCCTCAGGTGAGCCCCCTTGTGCTGAAATCAGCCTCCACTGGACTGAAACCTGAATAATGCATGAAGACTCATCAGCCATGGTGTAAACAGCAGACATCAGCGGCAACGTTAATGTGACGTTGAAGAACATTCTTGTGACTTGTTTTCCTAACCTCAACTTTTTTCATGTCAGCTCCGCATCCTAAACTCACTTACCTGCCGTTGTCCACCTCCTCTTGTTTACCTTAAACCCTCGTAGACATGGTCTTATCAAAAGATGAATTTCCGCAGAGATGAGAAGAGTGTGGAATCAAAGATGAGATAGTTGTTATCAAAGTCATTGAGTTCCCTGTTGACCTTAGACAAGCTTTAAATGCTCCCTGCCTCCGCAGCTTGTGGGGTGGTGCCGGAAATATAAATGACTCTTCCTTCTATCTGATTCCCTGCCAGAAGCAATCGCTACGAGGAAGTTGGGCCAGGTGGGCATCTGGCCCAGAGCACAAGTTTTTATTATTTTATTTTTTAAGCAATACACACATGTGAGGTTTCTTTGTAGTGTGCCTTTTCATTTTGACTGATTATGATCTGATCAGTTTCCCTTTTTTTTTTTTTTTTTTTGTGAAATCTTGGAAATGTGTTTGACAGAAAAAACAGCTGTAAAATGCTGCAAACTGGCATTCATCCTAATATGATGCAGAGTTGGTTTTCATAATTAGGTTTCTTGTTTATGAGGTACTCGCATCCAAATATCCCAAAACAAGTTGAGTCATAGACAATGTGGTTATAACAAAATAGTGTTATTAGGTGGGCTTGTTTAGGATCCATTTACTGTGAGAAGATTGTTTCCAAACACCCCATAAATGTTGCTTTCTCCTAAAAAAAAAAAAAAAAATCTGCTTTTAAAAGTGTAGTGTGAGCTTTTAAAAGGAGTTTAACAATGCATGTTTTACATTGTAGTTCAAGTTAAAAGATAAAATAAAGAGACAAGTGATAAATAGTGAGATAAAAAAAGAAACTGAAAAAAAAAAAACCAACCCTGATCTTTTAAACTATAATCTAGCTAGTGGCCACTGTAGCACTGTAGTCTAATTCCTAGTTCTTCCTTTCATATCCATCAGTGTTCTGCAGTAAATCCCATATTGGTTCCAAATTGTGTTGATGTCAGGGAAAAAAGGTTTTCAGGACAAATATTTCTGCCAAATTAAATCTGTGCCGCATGATGCAATTTAAGGTGGTCAAATTCAAAGCAACTGAATGGGATTTTTTTTTTTTTACTTTAGTTTCCTTAGTCGTCATCTTTTTTTTCTTTAAACATGATTTTTACTACAAGTTGTTCCCATGATTATGTACAAGAAACAACACATGATATGATACACAAAGCTTGTTCAATGATGTTCATGTAAACCATCATATGATCATGATCCATGGTTTTCTGTCTCACAGTCTCTTAATCCGGTCATGTAATCTGGAGTAATGCAATTAAACAGAGAGGCTATCTGGCTGTAATCCCACCATGTAAAGAGGCTCAGGAGGCTCTGGGTGTTACAAACCTTACTATTGTTTTCCTCTGTGTAGAGTACGCCACTAGGTGGTCACTGCACAAAAACTACTCTCACTCAGATCAAGTCACACTTATTCTGCAACACCTTTGCATTTTGAAGTTCTCTGGTCCTTAATCCTGAGTCTCTCTCGCCTGCAGTAAATGTGGTTTTCTATATGCCTGAAGTTTTATCTACAGAGAGTACGATAGGAGAAAAAAATTATCAGTATCTCTGCGTTTCAGTCCTGTTTGTATTCAGGAGCATGATCATAAATGCTCTTCATGACTCAACCTCTGAATATTTTTACATTTTTATACAGTTCTTTAGATGTGAATTTGTTATTGTGATGTACCTGTTGGATGCAAAGAACAATGAAGGTTATGGTTTATCTACCACAAAGTACTGAAATACATTTTGCTGTTATCATTTTATTTTTTTGTGAAATATTTCTATGTAACTTTTCTATGTAACTAAAAATTAAAAATGTAATTACTTTGGTACCCATACAGTAACATCAAGTAAAACCACTGTGTGTCGTTATAAAATTATAAGTCATTGCTTTTGCTTGGTATTAAATATTACAATGAATGAGCAGTTAAGATATAGATGTTTTACATGGTTAAGGTGGGTAGCAATAATGCAAGCCAAAAAAAGCCTGTATTCATCCCTTCTTTGCATCCTTTGTCAGTCACCAGGAAATGAGAGCTGTTGTACATGATTATGTGTCTTCAGCTGGAGAATAATTGCAGTGCAGGTGAAGCCTACACATGTTCTTACATGAGTCCAAGAAACACTTTGGTACTGACCTGAATCTTCAAATATGTGAAGTTTTTTTTTTTTTTTCCCTTTTCTACTAATGCATTGTAGTGTAAATCATGCCTAACACAGCCTTAATCCTTGGTTTCACTCAATTTACCATATTGCTCATGTATTAACACTCTGACTGTATCTCATCAGTTCCTTGGGACCAGAGCCAAGACGTGAAATGCATAAAAAAAAGACCAAATACATTAAAAGGAAGGCACGGTGAAGTATAAAATGCTGTAAACAGGATCAGAAATGTCAAACACAAACGTTCATAATGAAAATCCAATTTTAGTATGTTCTTTTAAGCTGCTATTATTGAAAATAGACGCTCCAGTGTAATGAATCATGTCCTTAATGTGCTATTCTGTCCCTAACCTCATTAGTATTCATGAATACGATTACGATGGCTCTCCTCAAGTCCTGCTTTTACGTTTTCCTGTTGTTACATGTATGAATTAGTTAGCACGTGGTGCTGACTGGATGCAGCACTCTGCTTGGATGCTCCACTTATTGCAGTTTGACTGCTTCAGTGAAAACCTGTTTCCAGGGATCTGAGCTCAAAGCCTATCAGCATGCATAATCATGTACCCTCTAATACCGCTGCTGCCAGATTACTGAATCTTAAAATTTTTAAAAAATCTCGAGAGAGCCATTCTGCTCTGTCATGAATCTTTGTGATTTTTAGTAAGCAGATGGTAATATAATGAACTCCATAGAAGATAGTTTAATGTGATGCTTGTCCTCTTGCAACCCTGAGTTAAACTGCAGGCAGGTGCTTCTGAAAATAAATGTGTATAATTGTTATTCTTTGGAGGTAAGTTGAACCTCAATGTTTCTGCTTAGAATTGTAAATCACAGAGCAGGTATGAGAATCTACCTGAATACTCATAATTTTATTATTTAACAGCAAATAAAACAAGATCTCCAATGCAAAATATGTCCTTGTCTGTGTGACTGTAAACAATAATAGTTGTTACCAGAGTTCACTGCAAAAGTTGAAGTTTGCTTGTTAGTCATGGAAATACACAATGGACACTATGAAATAACATTCTTTCAGCCCCCCCCCCCCATTTAAATAACTGCAATTTTCTCTTGCTGGTTTTATACAACCTGCACAGTACTGAAATGTAAAACATGACAAAAAAAACATAATCCAGGAAACTATTTCATTACCTTACCCATTTTTCCATTGCCGTTTCTAAAATGTTTTTGGTCCTACAATTTATTTTCAAAGATTACAAGTGAAAGAGAAAATGTGAGAAGATTTATGGAAAATATAGGGAAATTAAGATGAATACATCTCACCATGATTTTGCACAGGTTTTTATTTTACATGATACTGCTCTAAAGCTGCATAGCCAAAATTATAGCAAAAAATACACACTTTCCTTAGTCCCAATCATAAAAAGTGAAGCAACCTTTCCCAGCTCTTGTATTGAGACAGAGAGTAAAGAATTGTAGTTCACTTCAGCTACAACACACTCAAAGACCATTATGCAATTTTTGTCCAGCGACACTAAAAAACTATAAGTCATCACAGCTTTCAATTACACTCCTTTATCTTATTCGTAAGGAAGGTAAGAGCATGTGTTCAAACATCGTAGCAGTGTGAGGGTGGAGAACTTTTTGTATATTTATTCAAAGTGATGCAATTGCAAACAGGTTGTACCAATATGACATGTGTGTATTTAAGCCTGAGAGCTCTTGACTGTGCTCCGCAGCCTCTCTACCTCATCTGTGGTTTATGTTTAGGCTTAGGATGTCTCTTCAGGGAGTAGCACCATGACCATTATGCCCTCAGAGGCTCATGTAATCAAAGGTGGTTTTTGGGTTTTGAAGAATTGGAGTCTATCCTTTTTCATCGTGATTGTAATCCTCTGTAAACAAAGTGCCTGTGATTGTGGCTTTAAGCAAAGGTGATCAACAAAGACTCCTTTGTCCTCCTCCCTCCCTATATATA